>SRMA01027335.1:236504-282549 GCA_007224835.1 Danionella cerebrum
ATATATATATATGCATACATACATACATCATATATATATATATATATATATATCTTTGTCATTAATGTAAATATGCTGAAAATACATAAAAGCTCCTGCAGTAGTGATGTATGTGCCCAGATAGGTGCTCCTCTCATCCTTAATTTACCTGATGTGATGTGTAGCTGCTAACATTCTGGATTATCAAGTCAAAAAAGAACTCTATTATTTAGAAACGTAATTATTCAAATTATGTTTCACAGTTTGATACTAAAGCAGTTTAAATCCATGATCGTGTAATATATATATATAATATATTATAATGTAATTTTTGCTGGAGACAGGCATCAGGAGACCCCTGTGACCCCGAAAGGGAATAAGAAAATAAATGAATGAATGAATGAATGAATAAAAAATATCATTTGAGATTTGTTTATAGTGTTTCCATATTTTACCATTAACTACACAGGTTTGAGGTCACATGACTGGACTGATTGCGCCTCTGAAGTCCCATTCCAGGGCCATGTGGTTAAAATACATGCCAGTTTTTGTGTACTGGGTTCTTATCTGTTTGAGGATCGTAAAACTGGGGATAGGAAACAGACTAGTCCGAGTAAATGTTATTTCCCACAATACACATCGTTTCCTCTTTTTCTTGCTCAATACACATAGTTCTTGTCATGGTTTGATCACAATACATCTACGGCCACCATAAACCTGCTTCTTATTGAATACACACAGAAAGATGTTTGATGTAAGCATATATCAATTTAAATGTGTTTTATTTTTATCTACACAATTTCTTACAAAAAAACCTGCAGATGTCCATAAGTTTTTAAGCAAGTTCTTTTGTTGTCATCACTTAAAGGAGGAGTCATTTACTGCTCAATCTGCACAAGAATAGATACCTATCTGTAAACTCTTGCCAGCAGAAGAAATATATAAATATATGCACATGTTCACTGGTTTCTGTGTAATATATGGCAGGGGTAGACTTTAATAACTCATATTTTTGCTGCTCTGTCTCATAAACAATCAATATTTCATCGTTTTGTAAAATACTTGAAAACATGTTGCTGTAAGTTATTAGAGTACTTTTGAGACCATTATTTTGTCTTTGACCATTGGAAAAGAGTCCCTGAAAAACATTTGATGCAGTTGCTTGCATGCATGTTCTTCCAGCCTTGACTCAGAGAATGCAAGCATGGAAACACAAAGCATGTGTGTACAGGGTGCTCTGCCCCAATTCCACAGTTCTGCAGGGGTGTCTTTACTTTCTGGTTGGTGACGGTCAAAAAATGTTCTTCAATCCCCTGATCTTTTGTGAAAAATGGGGCAGCAACAGTCTTTTTCTTGGTGAGTGCTACTACAGTTGCTTGTGCTCTTTCTGCTGGCCCAAACCTGCTGTAAGCGATACTGAAAGTCATGTGCACCTTAGGAATTTAGAATATCCTGAGTTGTGAAATGTATTTGTGTTCCTTCTGATATTGAACAACTGATTCTTTTCCAGATTTTATTTGCTTTGTTTGTTGAATATCTGTTTAATTTTCAACAATATTCGTTCCCATTCTTACTCAGCAGTAGTGTTTGAGATAAAGGCTATGTTTAGGGTCCACTGGGATTATTATACCCATTGTCATTGCATGAAACATCTGTAAGAAGGATGTCATCTAATAAAATTATCCAGATGAGTTTAAGTGCAAATGTACTGATATGTAGAAGAAATGGCTTACAGCAGCTTTAGCCTTCTTGCAATAACCTCCCCTCTTTGCTTCACTCTCCCTTACAAAAACCCATTTGGTCTCGAGCACATCCCTCCTGGGTTTAGATCGATGTGTGGGAATGGTAGCTTGGGGAGGGGGAGCTCAGCACAGTGGGGGGCATGTATCAGTGTACCTCTCTCTGTATCACTCCAGGTTACGGACTGGTGGTACAAGAGGAACTAGTTTCACCGGCCTCCATGCAGTACAGTCTGCCTTCGCCATTGGGCAATGAGCCTTACTGGCAGGAAGTATCAAGCATGGAGTGTGCCCCCATTGCAACCACAGAAGAGGACACCCTTATGGAGATGTCTGAGGTTCAGGTTTGGCCCTCAGGTAACAGTCCCTCCTTGGTGGCTGTTGAGGACTCTTCGTTGGAGTGCAGCAATGCTGATGACGTAGAGGCACTAGCGAATCGGAGCCTGGGATGCTCAAAGAATGGGACTCCCAGTGGAAATGGACAAGTTGGATTTCCTCAGGAAGGTTTAAGTGGCTCTGTCGAACTTCTTGAGGATTTTTCCATTGGAGCGGATTCAGATTACACAGTGGCTGGAATGCTGAGTCTGAGTGAAGGGGTCAACATCAGCCCTCTGGACAGAGGTCAGGGGTCGGAGAGGGCAGAAGGTGCTGTAGGTCAAGAAGTCAACAATATTACAGACGCTTTCAGTGGAGGTTTGGGAGAAGGTGGCGGCACGAATTTAGAAGATAGCATATGTCTCTTTTCAGGGCAACAGCAACTTTATTCTCGAATGAATGAGTCACCTGGGTTAAGAAGAAGGGCTGAGCATGGTGATGACAGGTGAGTGAACCATTCAGCTCTTAATTTCTTTGTGGACCAACCTCAGAAAACAACGATGATTGCAAATCAGGAGAAGCCTTTTTGTTCTTGGAAAACTGCAGCAATAGCCCAAAACAAGGCAATTTAATGGGGTAATTAGTTTAAAGCTACACTGTGCAGGCTATGCACACCATTTAGAGCAAGTCTCCACGTGTCCGTTGGCAAACCAGTTATGCTAACCCAAAGAAAAATTGGACAAGCATGTGGTTATATTTAGTTCTACAATATGGTTGCCAGTCAGTCATATACAGCAACAGTAAAGGTCTCAATAACACTCAGGACAACCAACGGGGTCAATTCAATTGAAAAAATCTCAAGAATCTTCCAAACTTTACTGTCATTTTTTTCCTCCTTTCTCAGGTTAAGCCCAGGATCTTTCCTGTCATACCTGCAGGATCAGGGGTCTTCTGGTTGCCATTCAACTCCAGATGTGACTCAGAACAGATTGAGTTCACTACAGTGTTCTCTCCCTAGACAGGCAATAGAGTCTGTGATGTCATCCGTACGAGCAGCAATGGTCTGCGATTCCAATCAGTCTTGCCTTGGCCAGGAGGCCCTCATCGAGCCAGTGCGGGACATGGGGCATTCAGAGATCTTTCATGGGCATTATCAGGGAACTCAGCCCTTTGAGAAAGGACTAGGTTTCCCACACAGACCAGAAAATCTCAGAGGATGGGGAGACATGCTCCTGCGTGGACAGGTAACAATGTTTTCCAATTAAATGAGTATCAATATTTCAAATACTCTGTCAATGTCAACTCATAAGTTATCAAAGGACTGAAATTTAGCATTTGGAAGGGTGCTGTCATTGGTTTTGATTTCCATTGAGAGTTCGAAGTGCACCACAGCACACACCAGTACTGTTTTTTTTTTCAGGCTGTGGCTTTGTGTTGCAATATACAGGCCTCTACATACCAATCCAAATTGAGATTCGCAGTAATCTCTTGATGGCTTCGTAGGAGGGTGCTCTTTGTCTGCATCGAAGAAATATTGACGCATCTGGCGTTTGCGGTTCATTAGATGTGCTCCATGCCATGCTGGTAAATGAGAAAGAAAAAGACTGCGTCATAAAAGAAATCAAAGAACATATCGAAAAAAAAAATTGGTGGCTGATCACGGGGATCTGTTTGTGGAGGAAGGAGATGATTTATGAAAATGTGGAATGAGCAACATACGAAAATATTTCGCAGGCACCATTCATCTGTCCGATATGTGATGTCCCATGGTTTTTGATTGAGGCACGTAGTCGCACTAAACTTTGCACCGCCAATTCGGATCGGTGGGTATTAGCTTTAAGTGTGTTTGTTTGCCTACTACTGCAAAGTGCAGTCTGAGTGGAAGCACTTCAAAGGTTAGGATACCTATTTTCAAATCGCAGTGCTCCGTTGACAGTCCGTTTTAAGAATTCTAAGCATGGTTTTGGGAATTGCCAGCTCTGGGGTTTAATGTTGTCAGGCAGGCACAATTGAAATCTATGCATCTGGCTCATTCATATCCCCACTGTCTTGCTGAGTTAAGACTAATAACAAGACAGAGCACCCTTTCTGAGGTTGCGTTCTGCTTGGAACTGAGGTCGTTTCATCATATAATTAGTGTTACGTTTGAACAGATGCATTCCATCATTCAAACTATAGTACAAGTAATGAAGAGTAAGACTTGTTTTCTACTTATATGATGTAGGGTTCAGTTTCTTGTGATCCTATCAGTTTTAATCGATTAGCGAAACTATTTGCAAAGCATTGTAGACTTCTTGGAACTTCTTGGAATGTCTACACAGTTTAGTTGCAACTTTTGTCAAATAAACCTTACTCCATTACGAAGATTGTTTGCCATTGTGTGCACTGAAGCAGAGTTGGAACTAAAACCAGCAGGGACTTTGCCCACATCGAAAAAATGACTTTTTCCTTAGTCTGACCTATGCTTGGAACACTAACATTCAGTGCCACCTAATGGATAAGAGCTTTTTCTTCTCACAATGGATCAGAATGCATAAAATGTTAAAGTAATCATGGGTATAGCTTTTTTTCTTGAGCAAAAAAGGTTGACGGTTAGCGGCTCACCGATGACCTTGCTGGGAGGAGTTTGCATATTCTCACCATGTTTGCGTGGGTTTCCCAATCCCAAAGAACAAAAATATTCCATATACACGTGCAACACATGGAACTGTGAAAACAAACTAGGAAAATACCTTTAAAACAAAGAGCTGAATAAATGAAGAATAACAGGCACAATAACTGTTCTTGTAACATTTTGCACTACTCCTTGATTTTATTATCAAAGGCCACCATCTCAAATTCCTTTTCTCTAACTCTGAAGAACTGACAACAAAATCTGCGTGAGATACGTAGATTTGATGAGAGAATTTGCATAGGTTGAGTATAGGCAGCACTACTCCACGAGAAGGGTCAGAACCAATTCGCTAAAATGAAAAAGTCACTAGATTTGACGTTAGTAACTAGAATTCAATAAAGAAAATTGTTATGGGGTCTGTAAAGTTCTAGTGTTGAAACTGCCAAGTTTGCGATGCTGATTGATCCTCTCCCTCTCATGTTACTCTACACTGAAAAAGTGGCATCTTGGCTCCACCCCTTTCTGGCTATTGCTGGCTGCTACAGTGCAGCAAATTACCATATTAAACAATAAACCCCTAAAACACACTCAAAATGAGTTTTAACATGTAAAAGATTGTATTTGTATTTTCAACAGAAACTGGTATTTTAGAAGACCCATTTCACACTCTTCAAAAAGTTCATATTAGAGGCATTTTGATAAATGTCTGGTTCGATATGTGTTTGCTGGGGTTGTTCGACTAACTTTTTGGAGGTATTTAGCACTGATTCAAGATATTTGTAGAAATATTTGATGTTTTGATTACAATAGCGAGTGCACATACTTCAGCTTTCCAAATGGGTATTGGTCCAGCTTAAATATCTTGCTTAAATTTATAATCAAAAGATGGGTGCTGTTTATTCTTGTTAATAACTCTCTTGGTACTCTTTATATGAGTAACTGGACATTATTTTAACAAAGAATTACAAATAAATGCTAAATACCCAAAAGATGCACATGATTATACAACCAGGAAATTCTTCAAATTCAGTTATTTACCAAATGTGTGCATTTTAACTCTAAACTAATTAAATCTAAACAATTTGAGTAACAGGATTGTATTTTTTAAATGACACTCCAAGATATCATCTCAAACCATCAAATATGAAAATAAGAAGTTAGGAGAGCTTACTTTTGCTCTTCCCATGGCCTTCTATAGATCCAAGTGATGCAACTTCCTGCTGACTTAGGGTAAAAGTAAGTAAAATGAGTAAAAAGCTGGCAACCTGTTTTTTAATCTAGGAAAGTATAAATATTAGTGTAAATAAATGTACTTGAAACAAACATTATATATGGATTTACATATCATGGCAAAAAAAGATTTTTTTTTTAAAACATCGTAATCATTATATTCTATGGAGAAGTGTAGCATCGGAGATGGTGTACAAGCAATACATGTGAGTTGTCACTGTTTCTACCAATATTTTAAATGTTCTAGCCTAAAATTGCATTAAGAATAGTATGTAGTACATTTTGCTTATTTTGCATATAAAGTCCCAGGGACAGAAATGGCACCCACTCTGTGGAAAGGCTCTGTTTGAAAAGATTGCTGAAGACATAATTAAGGAGATATTTAGCATTTGCTCGAGATTAGCATCTCTGAATAGTTTGACTGTGTCAAGCTTGAGAGCAAAATATCAGTGAGCTAAAATAACTTCATTGGACAGACCGTTTCATAAATGACCATGTAAAAAAAAAAGCATGATGGTGACATTCATTCTTGTGGATTAACAAGCACATATTCAGCTGGTCCCTAGATGGACAGAAAGCTTTGGTTTCTAATAATAAACCTTGTCCCTCTCGGTGTTTGCTTCTGTTGCAGTGCGGTGTGTGCGTGTATGTGTGCATTGGGTTTGGTAGACATTGATGAGTCATAAACTATTAAAAATAACTTTTTTATTTTACATACACGTCTATGGGAAATGTAAAGGATTTATTCAGAATGGTACAAGGGTTTTAACAATTTCATAGCATCACACTGTACATAATTAAATATAAATGCTATAAACCATTGACTCTATTGTAGCCCATGCTAAATTTGTTTAAAAACTCGTCCATTCATTTCTTCATCCTTATCCGCAGAGTTCCAACTGCTCTTTGTCTCCATCTCACATTTGTTGCCAGTCCAACGCTGAGTGACATTTGTTCACCATTCATTCCTGAGGGCAATTCACCAGTCTACCAATGATGTACATGTTTTGGCACTGTGGGGGAAATCAGAGCACTTGCTGGAAGCCCACTCAAGCACAAGGAGAACATGTAAACCTTCTAGCCACTACTATAGAAGTGTTGTGATTTTACAAGTGCAGTAAAGTTGGCAACAGCTGTTCCTCCTCTCTGAACATGAGGGTTGCTCTCACACGGAGAGTATTGAGAACTCACAGATCACATGAGAAATCAGACACTGTGAAAGAGAGAAGTCCAGCCTGTGTTAGTGTGAATCTCGGTGAGAACAGTCGCAGGGAGCAAAGAATAGAACAGTAGAAGGAGGTGTGACCTAGAGAAGTTTTTTTTTTACATAGAGAGGGGGGTTGGGGGAGGGCAGAGACAGACAGTAGTCAAGCGGGGCACATTTCCAGTAGAGCCCAGCAAGGAAATGACTGAAGATGCAATAAAATCACTGTAGATTCAAATCAACTGCAGGTTTCTCTCAATGAAAACGACAACTAGGAAGCCCATCCCTGTTTTATTCTGAGCCTTTCTGAGAAGGATCATGTGGGCTCTGGTCACTGAGCTGTTTTTCAGCCTGGTTTTGCTGGCTTTCTTGGTGGTCAGTTGCCAGAATGTCCTGCACATTGCCAGCAGCTCTGTGCACTCCGTACTAGGCTATGTCCACTCTCAGCTGGACCGAGAACTGGGGGAACGTGAGGGCACGACTGATGAAGAGGAAAACATCACGACCCGAGTTGTGAGGCGCAGGGTTATATTAAAGGTATTCAGTTCATTCAGAAGATATTCTTAAAGGTGCTTGAATGGAAAGGGGGTGTACATTTATTCTGGGTTTTATGGTTACGTTGTATTGAGTTTCTATAAGTGAACTACTGCCTTCTGTTAGCATCTGTAGTTTTACAGCATGTGCATTGTACCTCGTACCCCAAAAACTGAATTTAACAATTAGCATAAATTTGGGGGAATTTTTCCTATATTTAAGTAGAATTTCTTTTATTCTTATAAATCCTTGAATTCAAAGGCTAAAACTAATTAAGTAGGCTTTGTAATATTTTTTGCATATAACTATATAAATACAATTGTGTACAAATTTAATCTGTATAATTAATGGACTAAATTTAATTGTTAAATAAAAATGAATTAATAACATATACCATCTTTTATTTAGAACATTACCATTGTGTAAACTTTACTACAATATTATTACTTCAGTGTTATTTATTCCTTTTTAAGTTGAAACAGGGGCTGTACATTGGGCTTGGGTTCAAACGTCTGCTAATGTTGTGATCAAGATCTCTGTTGTTCCTTGCACATTTACAGAGAAATACAGTAGCTGAGCATTTGCTGCTCTGGAGTGGGTGAGCCTGTGATGTTATAAATACCACTGAGGTGGTGTTGAGTTTCATCTGACCTCATTCTGAGTTCAAGCATCAGATTCCAGGGGCTTGTGTAGATACTTTTCCTGAAGTTTCTTATTTGCTGCTAATTTTCTTAATTATTCCACCAGTTCCTACATGTAAGTAGATAGATAAACAGACAGACAGACTCGCTGTCCACTTTATTAGGTACACTTGTTCACCTTAACTCAAATTTCTAACCAGTCAATCCCATGGCAGGAATTCAATGCATTTAAGCATGTAGACATGGTCAAGATGATCTTCTGTAGATCAAACCAAGCATGTGCTGATATTCTGGGATTTAGAATCCTAGGATTTTTAGGATTTACAGAGAATTGCCAGGAATAAGAGAATGGCAGTTCTTTGTGTCCGCAAATGCCTTGTTGATGCCAGAGGAGAATGGCAGACTGTTTGGAGCTGATGAAAAGGCAACAGTAGCTAAAAAAAGCATTTCTGAATGCACAACATATAGAATCTTGAGGCTGATTGGCTACAGCAGAAGTAGAACTCAACTGTTGCCACTCCTGTCAGCTGAAATCAGGAAAACTGAGGCTACAGCTCGCACAGGCTCAACAAAATTGCATTTTGCCTGGTCTGATGAGTCTCGATTTGGTAGGGTCAGAATTTGGAAACAGCAACATGAAAGACAAGACAGGAACGCGAAGAAATCCAACAAGGCCACCCATTTAACGAGCACCTCCAGATGCCTTGGGTCCACAACAAAATCCAGCAATGTTCAACAGGGTGGTATTCTTCCAACAAGATATAAGGTGGAGTGAGATTCGGCTCAGAGCGATCAACTGATAATATATAAAGCTTTAGGCAAGAGACGTGGAAGACAAGGTGGATGTTTGCACATCTACAGTTCACACAGACAATAGAAGATTGGAAACATATTGTCTGGTCTGGTGTTTCTGGATTTGCTATGGGTGGTAGGGTCAGGTTTTGGCATCAACAACATGAAAGCATGGATCCATCCTGCCTTGTATCACTGGTTCAGGCCGGCGGTGGTGGTGTTATGGTGTGGGAGATATTTTCTAGCCACACTTTGGGCCCATTAGTACCATTTGAGGATGCCAAATCCTACCTGAGTATTGTTACTGACCATGTCCATCCCTTTATGACCATCTTCTGATGGTTACTTTCAGTAGGATAACATCACACAGCTTGATAGGCTCACTGTACCTTGGAGATTTTATCGTACATGGTAAACACACACACACACACACACACAAGCATGCACGCACACACAAAGAAGGCAACCCTTGCATCATAAGTCACAGAATATGCACCAGATAAGAAGTATACATTTAAAAGGACTGCAAAGGTCTTAAATCTAAAATTTCTCCAAATATTTTTTACTAGAGAAGTGGCCCAGCTGGGGTCAGAAACTGGAAACTCTTATTGAAAGATGCCAGTGCTAACCATTAAGCCACTGTGCTGCAATACGATGTGTCAGTTGTAATAAGTGCATAAATATGTAGAGCGAACAAAAGACGTTTCATTTCACTTAAGTGTCTTTTATTTTAGTGATGAGGGTATGTTCTGCCTAATAAACTAGGAACCATGTCATCAGTCATGAATCATATATTTTTGGATCTTTGTGCATCATGAGTACTCGAAACAGTGGTAATCATGGGTAATGCATTCAACTCATGAAGGATCCAAAAGGCTTCTTTATCAAATCTTTGTTTCTCATTGGATAGTTGTGGGTTTTTGTACTCCAACACAACTACATTGGACCTTTTTTACTTAGAATTCCATATATGGTAAATATGGTAATTCAAAGTTTATCTCATAAATGCTGACATTCGGCAGGTGCCTGCATGTCAATGAGCCAGAGAAGCACATGTATGTACCATTCTGCTTTTTAAGTTGCTTTTATCATATCTCACCTAGGGTGATGAGGCAGAGGATCTTCCTGGAGAACAAGTGAGCGAGGAGCAGTTTACTGACAAGCATGGCAACATCGTCACCAAAAAGGTCAGCCCTCTCATCCTGCTTTTTTGTCAGAAGTAAAGTCAGTCACATATTACCCTGAGACCATGCTCACTCCACAGGTAAATGTGACCCAAATCCTATAAAGTCTGTTTTAGAATTGCCTACTGGTTCATCATATTAGTATCAGATTATGGGACACAGAGATGTTGACAAAAGCTACTTACTTTGAGAAAATTCTTCTCAAAATCCATATGCTTATCACTAGAAGTAGACTCCAGCACTCTAGCTAATTCTTTAAGAGTTTGTGTTTTTTGTTTGCCTATAAGATGGAGGTAGGTGTTATCACAGATAGACTAGTATTTTCCCAGAGAAGGCTCTAATAAAAGAATTAAATATAAACAAAATGCTACCTTCAATGTGCTATCAGGTTTTAAGTGAATAGACCAAGCACCTTTTGGTTTCAAATTAAACAACAGCAAATAGACAGCACATGTAATAGAATTACAAAAACCTGTAGGAAAGTATGACATAAAAGTAAGTTCTATTTGCTTGATACTCATTCGTGGAACTTTAGAGTATCACCTAATCCCACATTGTGTTTCATATCACTATATCATATGACAGAAATAATAATTGAAGGTATTGGTGGAGAAATTAAAGTGGCGGTGTGATCTATTTCAAAGTGAGATTTAGGTAGTAAGTACAAAAGAGGTTTGGAATTAAGAGTCATGCCGTAACCATGAAGGAATTGAAGTTAAGGGATAAGAGTTACCAAGCCAGCTGTGGAATGATGCCATGACCTGGTTATAACTTAGAGTAAAGGGGATGAGAGTTGCAGACGTAAAATAAGGAAATTAGGGTCTAAAAAGTAGGGTCAGTTCAATGCCGGTGTTGTATAAATTCATCCTACCCATGAATTCGCCCCTTCCTTGTTCAGTGTAATCTTTGGTCATTTTGAGAAATGTAACAGGCATCTCAGAACTGATTTGTCATGTCTTACTGGGGTACACAGAAATTGCAGCCACATAACCATTAAGGGGGTAGCTAGCACTGTGGCCATCCAGTTAGAAGGTTGCCGGTTCAAGCAACTGGAAGGAGTTTGAATTTTCTCCCTGTGCTTGCGTGGGTTTCCTCCGGGTTTCCCCCACAATCCCAAAAACATGCATCAGGATAATTGAAAATTCTAAAATTATGAATGTGTGAGTGAATTTGATTTATGTAGGTTGCCCTGTGATGGACTGGGGAACTGTCCAGGGTGTACCCCCACCTTTCACCACAAAGTTAGCTGGGACCAGCAGACCCCCGTGACCCTGAAAAAGTACAAGAGGGTATGAAGATGAATGAATAGGGTTAAGGGTTAGGGGTCAACAAGTTGCCAACAGGACATAACAGGTCTACATAGAGTGAGCTATGGACTTGGGATCCAATAGGACTTGGGGTCCTCAGTGGGGCTTGTTTGTGGGCCAGATGTGGTGATACAGGTTGTTGTTGTTTTCAAAAGCCAATGATCAGTGTTTGGTAGAATCTGAGGACACTTGCCCACTGTATTTGGATCAGGGCTGCTTTCTAAAGGTTTAAAAGAAGACCAAATCAGGCAAAAGAAACAACTTAGGTACAACTAGGCTCACCTTTCAATGCAAAACCATAGGATCTATGTTGACCACAGGATCCATGTTAAACCAGGAATCCTTAGGGATGAACAAACCTTGAAGACAAAGTCAGGGCTGTAAAAAGGGTTTCAAATGCTAGAAGGGCAATAATCTATAGCAGGATCAAGGACCTGTAATTGGAACCAAAATTTAACATGCCTCAGATCCTAGGCACCCAACTTGTAAACTGAATCATATGGCAAGCCAGGTTGTCTGAATGAGGTAGTCTGCAGCCCTAGGAGGTCTGTAGTATGCATTTTGCACAACATTTACCTGACCTGAACACATCTCTTCCTTTTTGGTTACTGTCGGCTGTCACTTTTATTGATGCTATGGTCGCCACCACCACAAAGCAAAATGGCAATTGTGTATTATGGTGTGCACCCAATACTCCATAGGGATTTGGACTGATGATGTAGTCAAGCCTGGAATACTGGTCCCCTTTTCTGGATTGCCTCTCTCAGAGGTACATCCTTGATCAATTACCTTGAGTACAAGGTATCCCTTGCAGCAGACTCTGTCTTCTGACACTTACTTCAAGGTCTTGATAGGCAAAGTTGATGGACTGGTTGCTGTTGTGGTAGAAACTGGTCATAGAGTTTTGTTTTCTGCGTCTTACGCCTTTGCGGCAACTACACTTTAGCTTCTCAGTCAATACCTTGGGCTGAAAAGCCTGCCTGGGCAGCCATGGCATGCACTGTAACAGCAGCTGCAGCAAATGTAGAGTAAGCATTCAGCTTTAAACGGCAGGTGAGACTTTCTTACTGTTGGATCCCCACGTCATCGTTATCCCAAATTGCATTAAAGTGACTGTATGAAGGTAAACATATGGAGTGAAAAGCATCCCCAATACAATTAAACTTGCATGGTTGCCCTATCGATATATTGATTATCACACCCATGAGTCACTAAAAGCCATTTTGTATGAGGTTGAGTTTTGGTCAATGACAGTATGACATAGAGGTCTCCCACAATGTGACATCGTGAACTCTCTACATGTATGCATTTTTGTGTTAATATAAAATAATATTGTTTGATTAAATGTACTATACACAAAGATTATGGTAGTCATTATGATTTAAAACATTTCATTTTATGTTTCCATGTCAATACTAAACACAACTATAAATCTCATATTTTCTCTAAAAGTTTTGAGAATTTCACAATTTAATTTACACAATCTCAGGTTCATTGATTTTAAGAGGTTAAGTTACATGTCCTCCAGTATGATGGATTGCTTGTTGCAACTTAAATTATTGAAAATGTTAACATTCTCAAACCTTTTGGCCATGGGTAAATGCATGAATTTTGCTACCATCCTGTCTTTCACCCTAATTTTGGTTTTTATTTCTCTTTCTTCATTTATTTCCCCATATCCATCCATCCATACTCTGGCTGGAATAGATTGTGAGGAAGGTGGTCCGGAGAGGAAAAGGGGAGGAAGGGGGTCAGGAGCTCCTCATAGAAGGGTTGCCGCAGGATTTCAATGAGCCAGACCTTGATGGAGAACAGTACATGAGCTATGCAGTCCTGGGCCGGGACAGCAAGGTGGGCTTTTAAATTAGAAGGATTGATGCCCCACAATAGAAAATATATTACCGTAATTGAGTGGAAATGCAATGGAGGAATTTGATATATCACAGATTTTCCCACTTAGGAAAAACAGACATAATTGTAATTTTGTAAAAAATCCAGTCATGTTGAATGATTTTTAAGGATGTCCATCCATTTGATGCCATGAAACACCGGTTTATTATTTTTTAAAACCATTTTTATTTCTTTTACAAAAGGAAGGAGGGTTTTGCCCAAAATTGTACAATCGATGGACCCATATGCAATCATCCTTAACAAAAAAAGCGCCCCCTAACCCTATCCCCTGGGCATTCGTGGGCTTAAGAGAGGGACTTTGTGCATGCTGCCAGATTTTATTTAATCCTTGGGTCATGGACGTGATTTACCGAAGACAAAGCAAGTCATGAGCAATAGCTGGAGGAACATAAGAATGTTTATTGAATGAAAAAGTAATTAACTGAAAACAGACTCTTTTAAAAATTTAAAAAGATATAATGATAACAGACCAGGTACTTGCCACAGGTGACAAACAGCAGACAGCCATGGAGTAGAAATATCCAATATTCAGCACAGAAAACACGAATATAAAGAGACAACGATCACCAAACTGAACGAAAAACAGGTGTGCACCGTTTAGGAGAGAAACAGGATAGGAGGGGTTAGTGAGCAGAGAGACAAAAGTTTAGAGCCACAGACAAAGAAAAGCACAGGGAATTGGTGACACCTTGGCTCTAAAGTTTGTTACCAATGATAAACGTTGAGACTGCAGTTCTCTTGAGGCCACTGAGCAGGTGTTCATGTGTCTCAATTCTCAGAGAAATTTCCTAATCACACAATCATGACGGTTCCATTCTAAGAAGTTTGTAGATTGTCCCATAACCCATCCAAGGCCGTTCCTACAAATCTTTATTCTTGTCCATAGTAGAGAGGTTCTATTCTGATTTAGACACAGAGGTGGGAATATTAGAGACAAATGAACTGGTCGAGTGAATTCTTACTGGTTGTTAGGTTGGGCTGGGCGATAAATCGCAAAAGTTGTAATGGATATTCAGAATCTATAATCGATCAAATTTCACCAGGTCATATTTAAATTACATTCCCTTTAAAAACATGAGACCCCGCTCTATTTCCTTCATTTATTTTAAAATCAAGTATTGCCCCCTTCTCTCAAACATCTCTCACTAGTCATTTGTGAGAATTTTTACTGTACAAAACTTGAGAGTGAACTACAGGGGAAAAAAATAATCGTTCATTAATCGTAATCAAGTTTAAATGCTCAATTAAAGAAGATTTAGATTTTAAGCAAAATCACCCAGCCATATTGGTAGGTGATCAAAAACTCATTTCCTGCAAACAAATGGAAAACAATTGTTTAAAAATCACTCAATGTCTGGGGTTTTTATTGTCACAGTATGAGGTACGGTATATGAAAACTGAAGATAGGAGAGCTTGAAAAATCAACAAATTCAAACATTTTAGCAAGAAATGGTTCCAAAAGTAGACAATAATGCACCTCTGGAGTGTTTTCTGTCAGTTGGTCAAGCTTCTAATCTAATCATTAATATTTCTGTTTGTTCCTGTTGTTTCTATTCAGCCCAGAGGGACAAATTCAATAGCCAATGTCTATTCAATAATTTGATGCACATGTTGCTTGTATGCTTTGAATACTCATAAATATAGCCGACATTTTTATTCATCATTCACAGTGAAGACATTTACACAGAATTGTGTATTTTTATGTTGTGAAGCTTAAAGCATCTGCCTCCTCTTTCACGTATCTCCAGTGCATATTATCGTTCATGATTTATATCATATTCCCCTGTACGTTCTCATATTTAATTAAAATTATCTTTTCTCATTACTGTGAACGTTCTCATCTTTTTCTGATCCTTTATTAATAATAATTATCTAATCACCATTCAATGTACAGTACTGTGTTTGAGGCAGGAGAGAAAAGTGCTGTAAAAAAGATTTTGGAAATATAAATAATAATTGTAGTTTTTTTTAAGTACATTAGTGAAAAAAAACACAGTGAGCGAACAAATGTAAATTCTTAATCAAATCCATATTTGCTGTTACTACATTTTGCCTTCAAACCAGAATCAATACTTTTTGGGACACTTGTATAATGTTTTTGTCAGATTTTAGTATGGTGAAGAATCAACAAAGCCTTTTCATACAAGCACTTTTAAAGAAATACAAGGAAATGAGCAATGTTGAGGATTGTAGATGCAGTAATAGGTCAAGGAAACTTGTGCAGCAGATAGAAAACACAAGTAAGATGTATCGAGCGTGTCTGTGATGTCATGAAAAGACAGAAAGATTTGAAAAACTACATCCATAGAAGATCTGTGGTTAGTTGCTGCTGTTTTCAAAGCAAAGTAAGTAAGTAAATAGCCTTTATTTGTCACAAACACTGTTACATGCAGTGAAATAAGACCCCTCTGACCACAAACATAGACAAGGTGAGGACAGGCCAATGTTGAGAGGTAGCGTTTAAGAAAGAAACAGAGAAATGGGTATACATTGGGTAAGGTAGCTCAAAAAAGAGCTTTCAGAGGGCAGTGTGGAGCAAGTTAAAAAAAGCTATTGCAACCAAGCACATATAGACATAATACAGAAAAAAACATTGCAGGAGGGGGTAGGGTCAGGGAAGGTGGTGGGACCACAGCAGTCAACAGCCGACATTTTCAGATTATAGCGGTTGGAAGAAGCTTGCGGAGGTGTGTCTTTGAAGAGGGACACTGAAGAGAGGGGGAGGAATGTGGAGCATCTCGTTATCTCGCTCTCTCTGGGGAGCATTTTGACTCCTTGTTAACTTTCAAGGCCAGAGGAGATGAGGGAAAGCCAGATGAAAAAGAAGTTGATTTGGGTCAAAAGCTGTAAATTTCAACAGATTTTTAATGTCCATCACCGGTCTCCATTTTGTCCAACATCCGTTGCGTAGCTCTCCCCGATAATATCCAGTTTGCTGGCACAGACCACTGAATGAGTCCTGACAGACTTAAGTCCAGACAACCTTTCATTCCAGTTGGTCAGCTTAGTGGGGTTTTGAGCACTGACCACCTTTGACAATTGCCAATAGCCGAGAGTTCCACATATTCCGATCAACAGAATCCCAGTTATAACAGTTCCAATTAGATAAATGTCTTCCACATCCTCCAGGGATAGAGCAGCCAGGCACACGATTCGCCACATCACCCAGGAGTCCATGTAGCCAGCAGTGAAAGTTCCTGCAGGACAGGTGGGCTCCCTTGAACCCACGCCTCTTGTCGAGAAAATGGTGTCAATTGCATTCAAAGACCAGTTGATAAGATCCATAATTCCTTTTATGTGGAGAGCAGGGCAGCGAGAGTCTCTCACAGACAGTCAAACACAGTGTGCCAGTGGATAATCAGAGATTTGGGAGAGGATAAATATGCGACTTCCTCTGCCGAGAGCATGAGAGAAGAGAAGAGTGGTCACACCCAATATTGTTTTAACTCTTTAGTAAATTCACTGCAATTTGTATATTAATAAAAATAAATGATGAAAACAAAACACTTCCAAAAATATTCTTTGTTTACAGCATTTTTTTACACCTGCCTAAAGCTTTTGCATAATACTATTCTAGTATGCACCAACATTTTTATCATCAAGGGAAAGTGCCTTTTAATTTACAAAGTACTGAGGACATAATACATTATATTAACACATTTTCCATAAGCCAACATATATTTTAAATGATTTTATATTGGTCACATGATGTATTCTAAGAATGTGAATTTATTTTTTATCTTTAGTGCATAATGATTTAAATCTACAAAGGCTTTAAATATTTCACTCTCTTTGTAGTACTAATATATCATGCAAATTCCTCTTTTTCAAAGTAATTATTTAAATAAATTTACTGTCCCTTGATTTCTTTTTGCTTTGTGAGTTTCCACACGCTTTTTGTTTACTCCCACTGAAAAAAGTCACTTGCTTGTTCCCTGAAGGAAGGAATGGAGACTATTTTGAGTGATCAACTTTGGGAATCTTTTATTTGAGCAGCCAATTCGCTCCAACCATGTATAACGGGCCAAAAAGTGCTTTCTTTTTTTGCAGTGAAATTAGCATTCACCTGCATTCAAAGTCAGGTGCCGTGCCTTCAATTTTCCAGTGATGCTGAAGAAACCGGACTACCCGGGTACTCTGGTTGTCAGGTAACTTAGGAATAGAAGGCACAGACAAAGTGAGGCAAGCCTACACCCCTTTGTTCCATCATCAGTTGCTGTTACCTCACAGCACTACTGAGGAGATTAAAGGAACCAGGCAGTTGTAATACCAGGGGAAGGTACTGTGTGTTGTCCAACCTGCAGGTTCAAAATTGTCTGTCAGAGTGGTCCCTGCAATGGTCAGGCTGATATCTTTGACTAACAAGGGGGCCAGCCTCTGTTGGAAGCAAGGCTTGCAAGTTCACCACCTGATTTTGAAAGGGTACATGGGAACCTGGGGCACAACTTCCAGGCAGGTTTTGTTGGCAATGAGGGTCTTCCACTTTCTTGATCAAGGGCAAGGCAGTCAGGAGCAATGCTTTAAGCAACAGGAACTTAGGCTCTACTGACTCCCAGGGCTCTGGGAGGTTCTTGTAATCATGCTAGGATTATGGACAGGTCCCAAGGGGACATTAGAGAGGGCATTGAAGGGCAAAGCCCCCAACTCCTCTGTGAAATCTCAGCATCACTTCAAGGGAGCATAGCGATTTTTCTTCAGGCACCTCACCATAGACCTTTAGGTTAGAGGGTTTCAGGCGAGCCATCCCTGCATCTCAAGTTCAATTTCCATGCTCAGAAAAGAGGAGACCTGACCTGGGGTTGGCCTGTTTTGACCTGCTAAAGAGAAGCAGCCCCCAACTGTAACCTTAAGGAATAGAATCTTGCAGGTGGTGGGGGCTTCACCATCGACCTAGACATTGTACGTATCTTCTGACGAGGCCATTAATTCGCCCAGACACTCAGCAAGCTTTCTGATCGTGGAGACCTGTGACACAAAGACATCCATGCCGACAACAAAGAGGCCATCTGATGAAACAGGTGCATGCAGGAACCTGGTGTGGTCCACTACTTATGTACCAGACCTTGGCACTGGGCAACAGAGACATTTTCAACCCGATTGCATCTGTACTACATCTTGATCCAGTAAATCCTGCCCCTGCATACCATTAGGTGGAAGAAGCAAGCCTGCCATCTTTTGAAATGTCCCACTCCGATGCCAGGATAAAAGCAAATAATAAAAACAAAGTCACGGGAGGGACCAGAAAATGCATTCAATGCCTCATTTATCAACTCTGCATGTCAGGTGAGTGTGCACTGTGCGAGGCAGGGTCTGACATTTGATTGCTGGTCAGACATCTGGCAATGCTCCTTTCGGCTGACCTGCTACTATCTCTGATGAGAGAGAGTGATCGGAGTCTGCCTCAAAGAGAGGTCTCATGACCATTCTCTGAAGATATAAAACCACTGCATCCACGTGATGAACATGGGTAACTACCCATGCTTTTTTCATCTTGAATAAAGATTCTTGGATAACAGCGGGAGCTTCTGAAACTGACGAGGCACACAGACAACAGGAATTCGTCTGCTGGAGCAGGACAGACATCTGGGCTTTCTGACTCTCCATTGAAGTTATTTTTATCTTCAGTGGTGAGTACCTGTGTTCGTCCTGTCATGTAGTTGGAGTGAGTACAGCCTTGAAAGCAGTCAGAGTGTGCACCAGGGAGACCTGTTGCACATGGTTATTTGAACGTGCTTTCAATTCTTGGAGATTCCCAAAGTCATTTACTCAACATATGTTGAAGTGACTACTGAAGGGGAACAAAGGGTTTTCTCGCAGGGTTTTCTTTAACTTTCCTATATGTTGGCTGACTTAAACTTGGATGTGTACATGCTCCATGTCGACAGTATCACATTGCAGTTGCATCACGTCTCTGCCAAGTACAATTACTAGCTATGTTTAGCAGGGACATACTAGCTTGAGATTTTTCTTAAACATCATGCACGAGTTTAGAAAATTAGAATGTTGTTCACACAATGTCATGTTGGTAAATGTCCTCTGTAGACCAGACTCATGTGTTTATCTACTATCATTCACGTTTTCTTTCCCTGGGCATTCTCCCTTCTCTTTTTTGTTCTGGGGATGAAGCCAGATGTTGTGGATGTGAAGCGTGGAGGTGCTCAGATAGTCCAATGTGCAAGTCTGCGGAGAGTAAAGCAGTGAGTGGAAACGAGTCTCTCCTCCTACAGGTAACAACAAGTATTTCATTCTTTTTTTTGTGCAGTAGCATCCTGCATCATTAACAGAGATACATGAGTGTTATGTTTTACCTGAATTGGAAGTAAATTGAAAGCACAAAAAAGTTTAAGATAATTCTTTTGAAGAGCTGAAAACATAAAGCTAAACAATGTTGAACTATGATGTGAGTTAAACTTTAAGCACAACCCCCACCTGTGGATGTCGTGGAGCTTGTTTCTGACAGAGCAGACACATGCACATGTGTGGCCTGTTAGATGAAATTTTGCAGGGCTCTGGCAGTGCTCCTTCTGTTCCTCGTTGTACAGAGGTGGAAGTAGGGGTACTGCTGCTGGTTTGATTCCCTGAGAAGCTGACCCGATAGCACCTCCATGCTCTGGAGACTTGGCTTACACATAGCAAATCTTCTTGCCACAGTTTGCATTGATGTTTATCCTGGATGAGGTGCACTATCTGACCAGCAAAACCTACCACTAGAGTGAAAGCACCACCTCGCATTCAAAAGTAATCAAAACATCAACCAGAAAACATAGTATCTGAGAAGTCCATTTTTTTTATTAGGGGCGTCTTGCTAATTTCAAAGTCTATTAATTTCTCCTTGTTGATTCCACCATGCAAACTTATTGTCCAACAGAGTTTCTTCCTGAGTGTGTCATTTGATTTTATAAAAGTAATCCATTTATTTTTTTTTTTAGATATTTTATTTAAAACACATATTTTTTATTTTTTAAGTGCTAGTTCACTTGTTTTTTACGTGCTCTTCTCCCGTTTATCTTCTTTTATCGTTATTCCAAATATAGTATTTTGTGTTCTAAAGATGTTGTATAAATTTCGGTACTGTAACCTGTTTCTTGCTTTTTTTGTCTTTAAACTCAGGATTCAACCTCTCCAATGAAACACAGTGGGTGTCAGATGAAGAACCAACAAGAACCAGATGGACACCCACCAGTAAAAAACAAACCGGATTTTAGGACTTTTTAAGCAACATTAGGGGCTAGAGGCATGACTTCCTATAAAATGGACACAAATGGTGAAAAAAAGAAGCAAGCATTCTAAAAAGTGCTTCCTGTAATCTCAATATCAGCATGTGAGAGTGCTGCCGCATGGCCTGAATTTAAATACAGCACTGACTGCAACAATAATGAGGTGAGAGAAGAAGGTAATACTGCAAGGGCTCTGAATGGTGGAGGGAGTGACTCTGGCAAACATATATTTTGAGTTTTGGGGTTATTTTTGACATGTCAGAGTTTAGTCTTCCAAATGAGTGAACAATACACTGTACAATACAAATGATTTTAATCCAGAAATAGGGCTTTTCACATTAATCTGAAATAGATTACCTCATTTTTAGGTTCAAGAAGCTCAAGAATGGAATTTTCCGTTTTCTGAATACAAAATGTAGAAGAATGTTTTACTTTAGACTAATGGCCACTTAGACTAGCTTTATGATTTATGACTGTGGAAACCAATATTATCATTAAACTCTCCCTTTTACCCTGAGTTTGACTTTAACCAGAACTTTTGGCACTTTCCACTGCATGACACATGGTATAGCTTGGCACAGTGAGTTCAGTTCTGGTGAGAAGTCTCTATGCACTATGTCTCTCTTGGTACTCTCTTGGATTAATCAGCGCTCATGTACGTCATGCTTGCTTGGCCATTCAAGAGAATGGTGTCAGTTTAGTGCAATGGTATCGGTTCTAGAACCTAATTGAAGCAAAGTTCCAATAATGGTTTTGTTCCATTTCCAGAACGCAGCAGAAAAGCTGTTAAAACCACGCTGAGCTGAACTGTACCATGCTGTGCAGTGGAAAAGCACCAATAGATTCCTTTTCAGTCTGTCACTTCAGTGTTACATCTAATGGCTTGACTATGGGAATAGTGAGTGGGTCCAAACATCTCCAAGAACCTGTCAACTACATATTTCATGTGGACCAATGCATGGAAGTGTGTTCTTGATCCAGAGCATTCCAAATGGAAACATGTGAAAGCAGCGTTTCAATCATCTCAGATCTAGGATCAATCAGAACATAAGGGCTGTACACTTTGTTTCGTGTTTCTGTTATTTCCTCTCGCAGGACCAAATCTTTTCAACAAGGGACAGGAGTATGCCATTTTTCATTATTTGAATCACAGAGACATGCCGGATTGTCCCGATAAGCCATTGAGGCATTCACAATTGTCAGCTTGGCGACAAGGTATGTCACCGGAGACTCCAATCGGG
This sequence comes from Danionella cerebrum, assembly GCA_007224835.1. Lineage (NCBI taxonomy): Eukaryota > Metazoa > Chordata > Actinopteri > Cypriniformes > Danionidae > Danionella > Danionella cerebrum. The sequence continues at coordinate 258,413 of SRMA01027335.1, forward strand.
GCATGCTAACTGTCACCAAAGTAGGACCACTATTGGTGGCTTGAAAGAAAAGCCCCTTTGGCAAAATAACTTTAACTTAACCCTGGCTCGATGCCCAGTGTGCCACCTGAAGCCCTGAGAGCTGCATTTTGTGCCAATCCTCCAGAGAGAGCAGGACCAATGGGTCTTCGCTTTTGTACAATAACCCTTTGTAGCATAATTGGTCCTCTGAAGCATCAACCGTGGTCTTGATGACTTGCTGCTCCAGGGGCTGTTCTGGTGAACAAAATCTTTGGCTGTGAGCAGATTTAGACACCGGTGTAGTAGACCTTTGTCGCCTCTGGAGGGTATTCAGTTTGCCTAGACCATCAGCTAAAGACCAATCACACCCCTGAACTATAGGAGTGGGCATCATGTGGCCAAGTGCCTGCACCTCCCTAAACTTCATGTCTCTCTGCAGGATATCTATTGCTGTACGGGGGCCTTGACACTACTACCTACATGTATCTCTTTTAATGTTTTAGCCCATTAAGAGTCTTAGGGACATCATGGTATAACTATATATTTGAGGGAACATTTTCCTGATTTTCCCAATTGGCAGCACAGCCAGGGGATAACCTCGCAATCTCAGGCTGCACTAGTGAATATGTAAATATCCAAGAGCTGCTCTGTCATCGAGGGTAGCCTTCTAGAACTTCAGAAGATCTTTATGACCCCCAGGGAAAATAGTACTGTTGGCAAAGAGGGACTTTCTACATAACTCAAATTCACAAACCACTATGTCCATGCAGGGGTGTCAAATTGAATTCTTGGAAGACCCAGCCCTGCACAGTTTAGCTCCAACATTATCCAATCACACTCTTTATTCTGGCCGGTTTGATGGATTTACAGGTTTATGTCTTCCAAAACAGGGTTGGACGTGAATTGTGCAGCACTTGGGCCCTAGAAGATCTGAGTTTGACAGCCCTTGAGGAAACATCAGCTTTAGCCCATTATGGAGAAAGGCTAGCATCCATCGACTGATTTCTCTGATTTTGCGATGGACAATAGTTTATCAATTGGATTCATCACTTCTCCTAACTATGTGCTGTGCCGATAAGGAAGCACACCGTAGAAGGTGGGGAGACGTTGAAGGATTTCATCTGCAGTTACCTGACATAGTTGCTCTAGACCGCTGCCTTCCAACAGAACTTTTAAGGCATGACAGGCAGTGGCCTGAATGTGTTGCAATGCACACAATCTGCTCTCATGAATGCTTTGTCAGTGTGCTGGACCCCAAGCTCTACAGAGTTATAAGAACCCTCCTTCAATGAAGCCACCGCCCCAAGAAGCACAAGAGAAAAGACAGAAATTGCTCTCAGGGAAGCTTCATTTATTGAATTGACTGCAATTCACTGTCAGCTGGGTGGGTACAGCTGCAGACTCTTCTTTGGTGGCAAAACACTTACTGGAATGGCATTATCTTCCGCAGGAGTAGAAACCACATCTGCTCTTTATATCCAGTGGGGAATGTGGTATGAAGAGTGACACTTTGCAATGAAAACTTTTTTACTGGGCAAAAAAAAAAAGTCGCTGTATGGGAGTATAATTGGTCCACTTGAGCGCATTCACGTCTATTCATTTGACATAATGTTGAAGTGACAGATTATAAAAGATTTATTTTATATTTAGTGTAAAGTCTGATTTGGATGTTTGAACTGAGTGAAATAGAAAAATGTGAGTCATTTTCTCTCTGTAGCTCATTTTATGAGTTTGAGGTTGTGTGGTTCCAGATAAATTGTATTTGGTTGAAATCAGATCCCATTAGCAATTTAGGCAATGTCTACTCATACCTTTATTAAAAAAAAAAGTTTTTTTTCTCACGCTATGCATACAAAAAAAGTACCTCTATATGTGTCCGTTTAAAAAAAACAGACACTGAAACACCCCTGAAACACTTTACTGATTCTACCAAAATAACAGGTGGCAGTCGATTCATGGCATTTTTACAATATTTATTCAACACTGCGTGTGCAAAAACACATGCGCCTATGCTGTAAGCTATAATAGCGGAATAAACAGCAACATAGTCCCCGGCCATTATGCTTGCTGTTTGTAAACACAGCAGTGACAAAGTGTGACGACAATGACAAACTCCACCCCCGAACACTAAAAATCCCGGTTTCACCATCCTCACACACAACAGATGCAGAGCTTTTCAAATATGATTCACCTTGACCATCGTTTTCAAAAAATGCATGATTACATGCAAACAGTGCTGTTTTCAAAATCAAGTATGTGTGGACAGGGACTTAATTGCAATTTAGAGTTGCAACATATATTTAAAAAACAAGCTAAAACAGAAAATAACAAAACCATGTTTCACTCAGAGTTATCTTTCGTTTTGTAAATTGTGACTGAATGACAATTATATAAATAACTCAAATTGCTTATTTGAGTAAATTTATTAGTTTAGATTTTCACTGTTGTGTTTTTACAAAACAAATCCAAACGGCTTCTCCACTTAAATTAACTGGCATTAGCATTCTCTGTAAAGGCAGAAAGTGGATATTTTTCTATTTCCAGTTGCATCTTCTGAAGATTGATCACTTATCTGTAGCATTAATGTAATGTATAATTTTGGATTATTTTGTGTGAAATAAAAGCAAGGTACCCATAACATAGGGTCAAAGTGATAATGTGGTTGTTAAAATAATTTTTTTAACAAACTGTTTCCAAAACTTTTTACAAAAAAAAACCTAATCTTGATTGAATGTTTCCTATTTCATTGTTAATTGTGAAGAGCCCTATTTAACTGGAATTTTATGTAATATGCACTCAAACATGAAGTGAATGTACTTTCTCTCTACACTTCTTTTTTCATAACCAAAAATCTAGATGAATCTATGCGATGAGTATGCTGCTGTCTCAAAAGCTATGTGTTCCTGAAATATTCATCTAATATTTGTCTTGTGTGTTTTAACATCATAATTATGTAGCAATCAAGCTGTGAATTATCTGAGCTCTGAACTTTTTTTCTCACTTGGAAATGATGTTTTCATATGCTGCTACACTGTTAAATCACTAAAGCCCTTTGAGTGATTTGGCCCATTATTTTACATTTTTACATTTTAAAAGAAGATTCACTTTCATTTTAAGATAAACGACTTGAGGTTTTCAGCATTATTCGAAGTATCTTCATTTGTGTACAGCAGACACTTCCTTTTCTCAGATTTATAATTGTTTTAGTGGTAAATTAACAATGGGAAATGGGTAATAATTTGTGAATTTATTCAACATTAGCTTTTGGTTTTGTTAATATAGTACTTTCCAGGAAATACCTCTATTTACCACATTGAAAAACAACATTATCGCTTTAGTTACATTAAATGACATCATTTCTCATTTATTATTACTAACAATACAGTAAGTTTTTTTTTTCTATCTTACATATATACTTTGTAATCAAAATCTGATTTTTTTTATTGCACAGATTTCCATATGTAAACACCAAACCTGCAATAAACCTTCAACATCCTCCAAATAAACTGTTGACTTTAACGCCATATTTATTATACGGTGATACCTCAAGATACGAAATTATTCCGTTCCAGGGTGCCGTTCCTATCCTGAATTTTTTGTTTGTCGATGCAAGTTTTACCTGTAAAACGCCTAATCCGTGCAACGGCTCTCAGAAACAACAGTATAAGTTGATAAAAAAAAATGGAAAACGAGAAATATCAAGTAACTTTTCTTCAGTCATTAAATCGACACATTGTTAATGTAATAAAGGATAATAAAACTGAATAAAATAAATGCAAAATAATATGTACACAAATGTAAAACCTTACCTTGTGAGTGAGGCGATGTGGTGAAGTGTCGGAGGAGGTGGAGCGGATGGCAGAAAACATGGCAAAAAGTTAACTTTCTCAAGACCAACATGAAACCAAGCATATGCATAGATGACAACGAAAGCATGTGTGAAGGGATGGAGAGAGTGCTTCTGAGAAGGTGTCATGGGTATGATCTGACCAATATGAGAGCAGAACTGTTGGTGTTTTTGATATTGAATTTTTTTCGTATTCTGAAGCAGAATATTTTTCGAGAGACCCTTCGTATCTTTTTTTCGTAACTATTTTTTGTATGTGAAGCATTCGTTTCTCAAGGTACCACTGTAGTTTATTGATCACAGTTTATTGACCACTAGAACATAAAAGGCCCTCGTATGGAAAAGCTGAGTAACAAAAGACTTCTCCGAAGGAGGAGGATTAAACTAAACAACTGAATGAATGACCAGGCTTTGTTCACAGTCACTGTAGTCACACAGTCCAGTGCCAAGCTCAGATAGCTCTGTGAATATATAACACAAAACACCTGCGGAGAGATGAAACCAAATAGGAAGCCAGATGGGAAAGTACAGACAGCGGGGAAAGTGAATGAGTGATAAAGTGATGGAACTTCGTTCACATGTGTCTGAAGTAAATACACGGGGAAAACTAATACACGGGGCTTTAATATATCAGACTGTGTCAAAAATGTCCTTCCTTGGTCTTATCCATACTTCTGTGCACAAGCCATATCACAGGCCTTTTACTTCCAAGTGTTATCCCTTCTTTTAACCACTAGATGGCACTGATGACACACATTTGGGGTCTGTAAATTTTATTTTAAATTGAATTACACATTTCATAACTCTTATATCAAAGCTCATAACCTTTTTGAAACCTTCACATTGTATTTGAAATGTAAGTTAAACAATAGGTGGGTAGCATTTTTCCTAAAAAAAAAAACAGCCTGTGCGTGCAGAGACTTCCTAGAATTAAGGATGAACAACTTGATGATGAGGGCTTATAAGAACATCAGTTTGGTTTGTTTAATAAACTATAAAGCAAAAAAGAGCAGCTTTAAGATAAGTTTTTCTGAAAAAAAAAATCTGATCGAACACACCCATTCACTGTTATCAGATCAAAAATGCTTAAAACCTTTAGGCATAAAATACAAAAAAAAATTACATTACAGCAATCAATGCATATTGCTGATAAGATTAACAGATTGAAGATGGCACTGTTTAGAGTCGAAGGGCATCTCTAGCAGCCAATATATCAACGCTAGAAGCTCAGGACGCTCTGTTGCAGTTGCTGTTTAACCAAGCTATTATTGTGTTTTTATGATGCACTTCCATCAGATTCAAAGTATAATAAATGCACACTTCAGCCAAAAAATTATTCACTTTGTACCATATATTTCCAAACATTGAGTAAATTCCTACTTCTGCTGAACAGAAAAGAAAATAATCTGAAGAATGTTGAAAACAACTAGTTACAGGGAAAATGTTTCTGCAGGAAAGTTCATTTGTGGAACTCATATACTATAAAATCCAGTTGATACTATGAAAGGCAATGCTCACTATTTTAAAGGTTTTTTAATTAACAACTTCACTTTGTTTGTAAAAGTTATTGGTTGATGATTCCATTCTCAATGGTAAGATAATTATGTCATCAAACCAGTCATGTGAGTCAGTAGGTACCTGCTATACCTACTGGCAACTCAAGAATATGCAGTATGTTCACTTTATGCCAGCGGGTATCAAGAGCAAAAAATATTCATACCAATGTGGATATCAGAGGGTTGTTTTTAAGATTAAAAGTTTAATACTGTGAGGAACTGTGCACAACATTCACAGATTATGTTATATTATATATATATATATACATATGTCAGACATATTTGAGTGACTGCATTTTACTATTTGCAGTTGTAGTCATTAATTTGGTTCTTTTCTTTTTTTTTTTTATAAAGACATCAAAATGGTTCCTCACTAAAATAATGTGTTTCCTCCTTGATGTAAAATGCCAGAGGTAGTGCTTTTTGGGCTGATTGTACTGGTCAATGTTTTAGCAAGGATCCACTTAGCAATGCAAATGAGCAATGATGTCATAGCTAGAGTTTGAACCCTGTGCAATGAGAGCATATATTTATACTCCTATTTACTTCAGAATGATCTGAAATGTGTATAAACGCAATAGCATATCACTAATTTACAAATGGAATGCAACATGCACACTTGAACACGAAGGATCGTTTAATAAACATGTTTCAGGAGTCAGTAGTTAGAGTCGTGCCGCCCACTCTTCATGAGCTGATTCATCCCGTCCCCCATCCGAGCCACTTATACTTATAGAGCAGGTCCTGACTTCAAACTCCTGAAAGATGTTTTTAATCCATCTTTCAATATTCATGTAAACAATTATATTTCATAATAATGCTTTGCACTTGCAAAATGGGAATTTATGCCCTGCTCTTGGTGAAATCAAGTGAATAATTTTATGTTATGTAAGAAATTGTAGCATCTTATCAGGGATGGGTGCCTGGGGAATACTGAAGCAATTCTTTGAAGTCTATTTATTTTTATTCATGTCTTTATTGTTTTTATTGCTACTATAGGCCTTTGAATCCAATTTTAAATGTCTATATAAAACTAAATGAAAATATTCAACACTGTACACCAGCTGAAAAGACATTTACAAAATTAATAAAGAAATTAACCCACATTTACCTTTGTGGATTTTTATGTTTATGTTTGTGAATGAATGAATATATAAACAAACACATTTTATAGTATAGACATTCATATATTAGTAAATCATGGAAAACACATCTGGCCAAAATGACTTACAGAATTCTGTAATATTTGTTACATTTATATCTTATAAAACTCCCAATTTTAACTTGGAAACCCTTGTCACAGACTCTTTGTCCATGTTTGTTTGTTTAGCCAAGACAACAGCAAAGGTTATTTCATGGCTATATGTTGTATTTGGTATTTAAAAAAAAAACAAATAAATAAAAAAGTAAATTAAAAAAAATTAAAAAACTAATAATAAAAATAATAACCAATCCATGGTTTGTACAGTCAAGGTTTTTACTGTAGTAGAGCATTTTAATACAAGACCTAGTTGGATTAAATGAGTTAGTTTAAATAGTAATTTGTGTTAGAAATCATGGAATACAGTTGACAACTATCTACACGCTCTCTGGTCATGTACACCTGTACAAAAATTCTGGCGGGAAGTTTGCAGACAGCTATCGTCATGGGTTAACCACCTCATTTCACCAATTCCAGCACTGTGTTTATTAGGTGACATAGACAGTACACAGTTAGAACTCGAGGCCAACACATCACTATTAGTTCTCGCCGCTATGCTTGTAGCAAAGAAAACTATTCTTATGGACTGGAAAACTAACTCAGTATAATAACATCCTATTAAACTATCTTACCCCGGAAACGTCTGCCTTCAAGTTGCTATGCCTCACTTCTTATTAATGCCCCTATTCCACCAAATTTTAGTTATCTCATTTAACGGTTCCTGCTTTTAGATGGGGGAAGTTCAGGTGTGACTGTTCTCTCCCCTCGGACGGCATGTAGGTTGTGGTCCGGTCCCCCATGGCGAGCCGGCTGGTTGCTCTGCCATGGACCGGCGGCTTCCGTGGGTAGGGGGCACTCTGTGGTTCGAGGGTGGGGGGTTGGGGGGATGATCGGGCGGCGCGGTTGTTGGTGTGCTTGGCGTGGCCGGGTGGGCCTCTTGGGCAGTGTGGGGGGGCCTGTGCTGTGAGATATTGTCTGTATGCCATAAGAAAAGTATCCTATTTTCAATTGGTCTAACTCAATTTAAGCATTTATAATGCTTATTCAGGACACTTTAATATAGTGTTAATGTGCTAAATGTTGATGCAAATGTGGTTTTTGGTGCAATATCTGCATAGGTGTATAGAGGACCATTTCCAGCAACAACCACTTCAGGATCTAATGGTACAGTGGGTTTCTCATTGTGGAAGAAGCTAATGGATGCTTAGAAAACCCTTGTGCTTCATGTTAGCACCGCTGAAAAGAGTTTAGCTGCTTAGAGAAGCAATAAAACTGACCTTCCTTTGAACAGGTGGAGTATCTGGAGCATCACATTTGTGGTGTTGATAAAATGCTCAGAGTTGCCAGTAAAAGAGAACTTTCATGTAAATCTCGACAGTCTATTCTTGTTCTTAGAAATGAAGGCTATTCCATGGGAGAAATTGTGTACTACTCCCTTTAAGTACATTAGAGTCTCTAACTGTATCCGCAATACACCAGTGACAACATCTACAGTAAAGAGGTGACTCCAGGATGCTGGCCTTCAGAGTGTCGAAGAAAAAGCCATAACTGAGACAGATCACTAAAAGAAAAAGGTTAATATGGGCCAAATTGGAAAAAAATGTTATAGACATACGAATCGAAGTTTGAGGTGTTTGGATCACACAGAAGAACATTTGTGAAATGCAGATCAACTGAAAAGATTCCGGAATGCTGCCTGACACAATCTGTCAAGCAAGTTGGGGATAAAGTGATGTTGTGGGGTTGCTTTGGTGCTGGTAAGGTGGGAGAGTCGTTCAGGGCGGGACAGGTATACTTTGGTCAAGTATATGTGATAATGCGTAAGTCTGTATTTTGCTTGTCAAAGTACATTTTCAGCATATTTGGTAAATGAACTGTAATATTAAAACAAATGTATCTGCATCCAAAACTTTACACTGTTTGTGTTGGTCTTTTTAGATATATAAAATGTGTATATAAAATCATGTGAATCAGTTTGCTCAATGTTTTCTGAATTCAGGAAATGCAGTAAAAGAGAAAAGGGTCTTCTCTGAGGAGGTGGAGGAGCTTGCTGACTACACAAAACACTTGCAAAGCAGTTACATGGAAAAGAAAGAACTGTTGATTTTTTCTTAGAAGTCTCAAAAGTGAGAACACTGCAGAAGAGCTACTTTGTAAAGTAGTGTACATGTATTGTCCTCTCAAAATAACTAAAATATGCGCCTGAGTTCTAAGCACGTGACTTCTAACACATCACTCGATTGTCACCCTCGGACTATTGGATAACACACGGCACGTGACCTTTACTTTTTTTCTTTTTTTTTTAGTAATTATTACCATTTTTTACTTTCACTCTTTTATATGTTCTTTCGCGTAAACGCGTTAATAATAGAATAGGGGTACAAACTAATCTTACATTGCGCAGTTTGGTTTTTGTTTAAAGTTAATTCAACATAAGATTCAAAACAGGCACTGTTGCTTGCATGTTTAAATAAAGTTAGCTTTTGACAGTTTACGTAATTGAACGGTACTTCTGGGAACAACACTTCTACGTTACACGTTCGTTCTCTTCCATAACACATGTATTAATCCGTTAAAACTCAATCACCATAGCGCCCTCTAGTGGTATCCAATGTACTACAATCACAAAACAGTACATTCTATGCAGAAATTAATATGTGAATATGTAATAATTATCTATGATACCACAGGTATTAACAATTTAAAAAGGTTCAAGTACAATAATTATTGACTCTGAACAGTTTTATGTTTTAATATTTAGGACCAGAGTTTCTATCACAAGGAACACGTTCATATTATAGTAGTCTACCACATGATAGTTTAAGGGAAAAGACTACAGCACAATATTTTGAACATTTATTTTAATCTGTACATTGACAGTACACAAGTTTGGTGTCCACACTGTGCTTCAGGAACGGATGAAGTCATGTGCTGTCCAATAAGGAGCCAGTCAGGACTGTTCCAGTAGTAGGAGTGTGCCAGTCGGAGAGTCCAACAGTAGGACAGTGCCAGTGGCATTCAAAGTGTACCAGTGAATGTCTGAAGCCAGACACTCTTGGACAATACAGCCAATAATTGCTGAACCCCTGGCAACAAACGTGAGTACACCCCTGAGTGAAAATTACCAATTTGTCCTTCAATTGTCCTTCCCCTATGTCATGTGATCCATTAGTGTTACATTTTCTCCAGAGATTGAAGGGATGGGAATTAGCCTGTCAGTGCTCAGACTGAACTGCTCTGTATGGTTGTCTTCTCTAAATGATGCACAAGAAAACTTGCAGACAAGTTACTGCAGACATGTAAACTAAGGACCAGGATCACTGGAACCATGTCCTTTGGTCTGATGAGACAAATATAAACCTTTTTGGTTAAGATGGTGCAAAGTGTGTGGCGGCAACAAGGTGAAGAGTACAAAAACAAGTGTGTTTTGCCTACCATCAAACATGGTGGTGGGAGTGTGATGGTCTGGGGCTGCATGAGTGCTGCTGGGATTCGTTGAGGGAATGATGGATTCTTACATGTACGGTGACATACTGAAGCAGAGCATGATACCCTCCTTCTGGAAACTGGGCCGCAGAGCAGTGTTTCTGCATGATAATGACCCCAAACGCATGACCACTGGCTTTTTTAAGAGGCTGAGGGTAAAGGTGATGGACTGGCCAAGCATGTCCCCAGACCTAAACCCCATAGAACACCTCTGGAGCATCCTGAAAAGGAAGGTGGAGGAGCTCGAGGTGTCACCATCTCTGTGATGTGACGATTTCAGTGGCAACCTGTGAAGCTCTAGTGAATTCTGCCCAAGAGAATTAAAGCTGTGCTAGAAAATGATGGTGGCCACACAAAATTTTGACATTCCAAAATTTTCACTTAGGGGTGTACTCACTTTTGTTGTTCAGAGATTATTGGCTGTATTTTTAGTTATTTTGAGTTTACAATATACACGGCTATACAAACTACACACTGACTACTTGTCATTGTGTCGAAAAGAGTTGCCCTAAAAAAAATATAAATAAATATTCACAGAAATCTGAGGGGTGTATACATTTTGAGACTCACTGTACATTCTGATCATTCCATTTGAGAAGAGCCATCCTGAAATAAAGATATCATTTATGATTCTGCGTCACTTTTAATAACCTCACAAGTAACTTTTTCAGAAGTAAAACGTTACCTCACTCTCTCACACCAACATTGCATATACTGTAGACCATGCACCATTACAAACACATTTAAAAATCTACCTAAAGCAGTTACTTTAAGTACCTCGGGTGGTGTGGATTTTGGGTGGCCTGGGAATGGGATCATCAAAGGCCATCTTTCGCTCCCTCTCTTACACACCAGACACACGCGCACACGTGAACTTGACAACTGCTCCTCTGATCTGTCTCCTGGATCAGAGGGATTCTTAAGACAGGACAGGGGTCATCGGGGGCCAGATGCAGCCTTTAAAGCCCGGTCCGATCGCGGCCACCCTCAGATCGGGCAGAGGGAGAAATGCGAGACCAGACACCGCAGTCATTCACGATGAAGACGAGCGCGTTTTTCGCTGTAGTGGTTTCACTCACGCAAACTGGCTGCTTGATGGTGGATGACCATGACGCTCCTCTGGGACGCAGTCTCCGATCATCCCTTCCTTACCCGCGGTACATGATGCAGCTGTACAGAGGCTTCAGCGGCCAGATGTCAACCGCTGGAGACACCGTTGCTCACGAGCAGGCGGATTTCATCCTGAGCTTAACTGCGCAAGGTAACTTCCACTTCTCTGTTCAACTGGTCTTTATTATTAATAAATAAACTCCAAATGTAGCTTTTAAAGGTTGCACTCTTTCTCATATTAGTTGCGTGTTGAACTACACTCTCAAAAAAGGTTCTTTGCTGGTGCTATGTAGCACCTTTTCACTTTAAAGAACCACGTAAAGCTCTTTTGGTTTCTATCAGGTTTGACGGAGCTATATAGAACGTTTAGAAAGTACAATTTAAGCTCTTTTTGGTTCTTCACTGGTTCTTCACTGGTTCTAGGCTGGTTTGAAGGTGCTGTAGAGCATTTTTGCTATAAAGAACCTAATAAGCTTGTTTTGGTTCTTCACTGGTTATTCGCTGGTTCTAGGCAAGTTTGACAGAGCTATATAGAACTTTTTGCTATAAAGTACCCCTTTAGGTCGTTTTGGTTCTTTACTGGTTCTTTGCAGGTTTGAAGGTGCTGTAGAGCGTTTTTGCTATAAAGAACCAAATAAGCTTGTTTTGGTTCTTCGCTGGTTCTTTGCTGGTTCTAGGCAGGTTTGATGGAGCTATATAGAACTTTTTGCTATAAAGTACCCCTTTAGGTCGTTTTGGTTATTCGCTGGTTCTAGGCAGGTTTGCCGGTGCTATATAGAACTTTTTGCTATAAAGTACCCCTTTAGGTCGTTTTGGTTCTTCGCTGGTTCTTTGCTGGTTCTAGGCAGGTTTGACGGAGCTATATAGAACTTTTTGCTCTAAAGTACCCCTTTAGGTCGTTTTGGTTCTTCGCTGGTTCTAGGCAGGTTTGCCGGTGCTTTATAGAACTTTTTGCTATAAAGTACCCCTTTAGGTCGTTTTGGTTCTTCGCTGGTAAAGAAACTGTTATGGCCTTTTTGGGTTGTAAAATACTTAGTTCTTTGTTGTTTGTAACACACTATATCCAGGTGGTGGTTGTATCATACCAAAGTTTATTTATTTCATAGATTTGATGGTTGGTTCTAATTAGTATCTTTATAGAGAAGTGTTAAAAATGATTACGAAAACCCCGTATGATTACAAGTCACAAGATTTGGTTTTATATAGAACCTTTTTTAGAGTGTACATTGGGTTTAATTCATCACGAATGCAAGATCTGTCAGCATAATGGAAATTCTATTTTAGTATTTTAGCAAGTAGTAGGGGGTATGCTATGATAGCACCTGTAAGTCTATAAGTTGCAAGAAGTCAATTAATTTTTCAACCCAACCAAATATAACCTTTTGAAATTATCTGATATAGTGTTTCAATATTTGAGTCAACCATAATCTTCTTAATTGCCTGAATTAAGCTTTTGTGACTGGAAGGAATATAAATACATTGGTTAGTTTTAACAAAATGAAAACTGTTTAAACAGAAAACAAAAATAACCATCAAAATGTAATTCATATGAGGACTCTAAAAGCAGGCTCGTTGATTCGACATGCCAGCCAGGAGATCAAAGTTCAGATCAATAATGCTGCTTTACCCTTCTCACATTGTGCCATGGTTAACGCTGGGCTCACATCCCAGTTTAGTTGTTTATTTTTTGTGGCCAGCTTCGAGCAGAATGTAAACCTTTGGATTTGTTTTAAATGGTTTGTTAGTAAATTTTAAACATTCCCCCTGCAGAAAGAGTATGGGTCAGTGCGAGTCCACCTCCAGATCTCTGAGGCTGGGCTTTTACAGCTCACTGGTGTCACTCTTCTAACTCCACTTGAAACAACTGTCTGTTTTATCTATGTGGGAGTGTGACCCAGTGTGTATTAGCCCCTCAGACGTCTGTTAGAGGTTCAATACACATCACTTACACGCTGCAGTGCTGACATTTGTCTGATTCCAGATGACAAGCAAATGAAAAGAAAAGACTCCTGATGAGTGCTTACTTATTCCACTAATGATGTTTTATCAGACAGAGTTTGTGTTAACATTGACTGTAATGCACCCTGTGATTTCAAGGTCAGTTGCTGTTCATCAGAACTTTACCAAGCAATGGAAACAACACAACTGTATTTAATATTTATTGGAATTTAAATGTTTGGTCTATTGTGTTAGTTGTAAAACAGTTACTTAAAAAAGTTAATCCATTAATTGAATAGCATGTAAATGTTCTCTCCAATTTAATATCAAATAAAACATTTTTTGTATGGATTAGCTTTTTTTTAGTACACATTTCATAATGCACTCTAAAAAAAGGTTTTATAAAGAACCAAATCTGGTCCTTTGACTCGTAATCATAGGGCCATTAACACTTATCTTCAAAGGTGCTATTTAGCTCTAACATTCAAAGTGCTATTTAGAACCAATAATCAATTGTGAGAAATAAATAAACTTTTTCATGATTTATATGACCAACTTTTGGTTGGGGTTTGTACAAAATCTAAACACAATTTGACTGAACAAATGGGATTTAGTTAAAATCAAATGGGATTCAAGTTCAATGTTGTTCCCCCATCCACAGATATTGATGGACAGGTGGATTCCCTCTTCTGCCTTTTGTGGCCAAGTCGAGTGTTCTTTTTGAATATTGGTCCCTCTGCTGTCGTCTTTGTCCCTCATGTTGCTCCTCGTCTCTTTGAGGTTACGTGCAGATCATTTGCAGTGGGCTATTTGCATGAAAACACTTCAGTTACTTCCAGTGTCAAGCACTCTTTTAACCAAGTGAAAACAGTCTGAAATGCAAGAAAATGAATAAATATCAAAGAACAGCACTACTACTGGTGTGTACCTCTGGGTCAGACCTTGTGTACATGCAAAAAAGGTCAGTAATAAATAAATAAATAAATATATTTATATATACTTTAAGTATAAATGGAGTTATATCCACATACATACATAAAGTATATTCATATATTTTGTTGGTTCTAATACCTGGTAAAACGAGTGCCACAGACACAGTGGATGAGCTGAAAGAGTGTGAGTGTAGAACCCATCATGAAGAAATACGCCTCTACAACTGCATAGATTGTTCATGGTCCAAAATAACCATCTTTAGCACACTGTTAAAAATATCTGTAAATTTCACAGTAAAATACCATATAAATGCTACAGAAAAAGACGGTATTTCACAAAACGTGAAAGCCATAGAGTTTACAGTGGAAAAAGACATTAACAAATTGCTGTATTTTATTAATTATTCTAGATTATTAGAATTTTCGAAAGAAACTCATGGGATCACATGCATTTAGACAGTTATAAACCATAAAAACATGATTACAGTATGGGTATTTTACAGTATAATCCCATAAAACTAATAACTACTGTATATTTGATGGTAAAGTTTTAGTAGCTACAGCTTACCGTAATATTTACAGTTTTTTTTATTATCGGTATTATTACACAAACCTTTGAACAGGACAGTTTTGAGCTGTAATTCTTACGCTTACTATTTAAAATGATTTAAATAGCAACAAAAATATGTTAAATCGACAGTTTTGAATGTAAAAAAACAGTACAATAACAGTGCTACTGTGTATTTGACAGCAAAGTTCTGTAAACAACTGTAAAGTTATTGTTTTTTACAGTGTATCTGAATTGTATTTTGAACCGAAGCGTATTAATATCAGTGCATAATAAGTGCCCTTTTAAAAAATGAGCTATTGGTTCATCAGATGGGGCAGGGGGGCACAGGTTCATCACAGAAAGTGGGCTATTTCTAAGAGATATTGCACAGTTTTTCAGGATAGCCTTTTATCAGATCTATATTTCATCGTCTTGTTATTGTTTAATGGTGTAGTGCCTCTTTTTGCACTTATTTTAGCACTTAGTCTGGGCTATGTGAACATATTTTATAAAATGGTGTTCATAAATACAAATCAGATCAACTTGATGAAAGTTTTTTCCCTCTCTCTTTGTTCCTCAGACTGCCATCAAAACGACGAGAGATGGAGCTTCACTTTTGACATGTCTTCCCTGTCAGAGACAGGCAGCATCCAGCTTTCTGAGCTCAGAGTCCGTTTACCTGCGTTTTCCACCTCCAGGGACACCATTGTGGATATCTTCCACCGAAAGAAGGACTGTGAATCCTCTTTTCTTTGTAAAAGCCTGTTCCTGGGCAGCATCAAGTCAGTGTCCCAAAGTACTCTAACATCTCCATGGAGAGTTTTCAACATCACTGAGCTTCTTAAGCGCTGGATGAACCAGGGAATGATGGCTTCAGCCAATGTGGAGGAAGACTACAGCGGTAGTGGAATGAACATCCTTGATCAAGCAACAAACACCCAAAAGCAGCATCCCACGGCCGAGCGAGTCATGATTGTCATCTTCTACAAAAACAAGGCATCCCAAAGGGGAGCCTCCAGCTTAATTAACACTGTGGCACAGTCCAAGTACGTCACACTGAACCAGGCACCTGACGTTTCACAAAGTCGCAGACAGAAACGGAACCGGGTGGAGCACATGCGCGAGAATGCAACAAGGATCATGTCGTCTACTGAGCCGCGGCAGGGAGCGCTGTGCCGGCGGGTGGATATGTGGGTGGATTTTGATCAGATCGGATGGGATGAGTGGATTGTGCACCCGAAGCGTTATAATGCCTACCGCTGTGAGGGGGGGTGTCCGAGTCCTCTGGACGAGAGCTTCAGCCCAACAAACCACGCCTACATGCAGGTGAGAGACCATAAACTCCAAAGGACAAGTGCTTGCATTACACTCTGAAAAAAGACCAAATCTGATTCTTTGGCTCGTAATCAAACCTTTTTTTGGTGCCATTTAACAGAATAAACCATCAAAAATGCTAATTACAACCAATAATCAAATGTATCAAAAATAAAAGAAACTTTGATGTGATATACAGTATATGGCTATATATATGAATCGTATCTGAATATAGTACAACTACTTTAGAACTTTGGGTTTGTTTTTCAGAAAATGGATAGTTTCTGTATTTTTTTTTTACATACAAGCGATCGCTCATATTGGACCTTCAAACCAGCAAAGAATCTTTTGTCCAGGCATGCCATAAATGAGCATGGCTTAAAAGTCACTATTAACCCCTAATATGATTAATTATTAATCAATTAATTGTGTTTTTTGTTGGCAATAATCAAGTAGCGAAGGTAATTCATCTTTCTGGTTTTCTGAGAGTGGAGCAGCTGGAGCAGCTGGTTACACTTTGGTGGAATATTTAGATGATGTTTCTCTTTCTCTACACAGAGTTTGCTGAAGTTCTACCAGCCAGATCGTTTGGACTGTGTTTCGTGCGCCCCCACCCGCCTCAGCTCACTCTCTATGCTTTACTATGAAGGAGATGAGCTGGTAATGCGTCACCATGAGGAAATGATTGTTGAGGAGTGCGGCTGCCACTAACCGTTCAGGATCTCATGCCAAACACTTAAAGAACTTCAGAAGGACTTTCCTATGGAAAGCTTTTAGGAACAAAACCAGCACAAGAAGAACTATTACGATACAGGAGAAAAATATAAATTATGCTTAATAAATATATATTTCACAGTGAGACCCGTGACATTCCCAGAACAAAGGGTCCTCCACTGGGCCTCTACTCAGACGGACATGCAGAGATACCCTCCATAGGGGGGCATCAGAATAAGGGGGGCATCAGACTTCAGAATGTCTGATCCAAACAGCCAAATTATTTCGTTTTTCATAAAGATATTTTAATATATTTTATAAAAATGTATTCTATTTTGTCTATATTCTAGGTTTTTTTTTTGTTGTTGTTGTTGGGGGGGGGGGGTCAACTATTACTTTAACCCTTAGAAGACCAAGGCTTTTTTGACCGTTTTTTACTACTTCAGAATTTTCTTCAATAAATTATCTTTAAATCTATTTTTTGTGATGATGATTGAAATTATTTTGTAAGTACAACCCCTGCTTCTCTTCTTTTCTCCTCTTTCTATTTGTACCTTTTTTTCTTTATTACATTAATGCCACTAAAATCATTAACTAAAGTCTTTAAAACTAAACTAAAAGACGATCGTGCATTTTCTCTCATTTCAATTACCTTGCAAATTATTTCATAACTACTGTTTGTGTAAAACCAGAAATATCAAAACGAAGAACCTTTTTGAAACCTACACTTTAAAGTTGAAATAAAAAATAAACAATAGGTGGGTTGCTTTATTCTAATGGTTAATTAGTTTAAACATTGATTTCTGTGCAGCTCTGGTCATGATAAAAACTTTAAACATAAATTCTGTTTCGGAATTAAAAGCAGTTTTTAAATTTTGGCTTTCAGAATTACTGTAAAACAAAACCTGTAAATACTTTAAATGCTTATTAGCATAATGTATTTAGGAAATGAATACCTTATGAAATTGTTCTATGATCTGTGCCAGTTTTTTGTGCTACCAACCAAAGTTGTAAAGACTTGTATGTGAAATATTTGTGATTTTAAAAATATGTTATTTTGCTATATATTTATTGATTTTAATTGTATTTCAAAGAAAATATATGTACATGGGGTTCTGCCTTTTAAGAGCTAGAACTCAGAAACCAAACCAAAACAGTCCCACGTCTAGTCCAATGTGTCTAGTACCCACATGCCCTTCTCCAGTTAGTCATGGTGAGTGTACCAAACAAGATTCTACTCACAGAACTTGTTAAGTCTGAGAAAGAGCTTTCAGAGTTCAGAGAAGACGGTTCTGATAAGTATACAACTCATGATTGACTTGACTAAGACAAACTCGAAAGCATGGCATTCCTATTGGTGACCAAGCAGAGATGATGTGTCATTAGAGAGACAAAGCAAAAGATGTAGTCAAGATCATCCCGTGCAGTGATTCAGCGGCTAATGCTAATCGCAAGCCTCAACAAATGTATAACATTCCAAATGTTTACTTTAATTTGAGTGCATTTTCTTACAGTACTTTGAATCATAGACTGTAAAAAAGGCCATGACACTGCCTACTGCAATTTTGGAATGCTGATATGAGGCCATTTCCTTGACATGCTACTCGTTTGCCAACCCAAAATCCAGTTTAAAAAGATGGGGTTTTTAGATCCGACTTAAAAGCAGGAAACTCTGAGGCTGACCTGAGATCCAGTGAGAGAGCATTCCCAGACTTCCCAGAGGTATTTTAGTGTCAAGTTTTATTACATGTGGGGAGACAGATGGGTTCCGTTAAAGGTCATTAACACATTTTGCAAGCCTGTGACATTGAGAGATTACCTAGTGTCTACCGAATGGTCAGCAGCCTGTGGTTACCCAGTCAGGTTGCACCCATACAGTAGTGCCATCAATTGCTGCCCAATTGGAATCAGAAGCGTTGATATGGATTGTTTCAGAGATATACTAGAGGAATCGGCTGACCTTGTGCTGAAGTAGGAGGACATCTCGTGCCACCATCTTGACTGTGGGGAAATTTGGCTTTATACATTTCTGACAACAAAAAGGCTATTACAACCCCTGGCAAAAAGTATGGAATCAAGATGTTCGCTCAGATGTTTAATTGTGTGGAACAAAAACCAAGCACAATCATGACACAAAACTATTTTCATTTAACAATTCAACCCTCAGGCTGAACATCTTCCAAGAGTGGTGTTTCCATACTTTTTGCCAGGGGTTGTATAATTGGAAGCCGATTGTTGGATCGATGACAGAAGGATATTCAGGAATCAACCAGTGCAAATGAGTCACTCTGTTGAGGCAGTCATTTAGCTTGCTCCATGTGTAGAGGAAAGAAGAGGAAAGGACATCTGAATACTTCCCAAAAGCTATGACAAATTAGTGGAAGTAGAGGACTCAGCTTTCAGGATTTAAGGGTGACCAGAAAATACCAATATTTCACCTGCTGGACTACAAAGAGCCAGATCTACTTCGGCTCTGGCGTAGGGCATTAGATGGAGATACTAAGAACAATGGAGCGGGAGTGAGGCTGAAGAGAGGGGGGGCTAAGGCAGATTAATACAATGTTCCCTCAATATACGAAATGTAAAACACCTAATCTGTGCAATGGCTCTCAGAAACAACAGTTTAAGTTGAAAAACAAAGAAAAATCAAATAACGTTTCTTCAATCCTTAAATCTACACATTATTAATGTAATAAATGATAAAAAAAACAAGTGCAAAATACGTAATATGTGCACAAATGTGAAACCTTACGTTGAGAGTCAGGCGATGTGGTGAAGTATCGGAGGAGGTGCAACAGATTAAAGAAAACATAACGGCAAAAAGTTAACTTTCTCGAGATATTTCACCATTTCCGAACACCAACATGAAACCAAGCACATGCATAGACAGCACCAAAAGCTGTGTGAGAAGAGATGTGGAGAGCGCTTCTGAGAAGGCATCATTGGGTTTCTCTAACTTGCGCTACAGAACAGCACTTTCCACGTTATAAACGTTATTTCTTTTAGAACACCTTGACTCTATCTTTTGTTTTAACACATTATTGGTAATCTATATGTAATGTTTTGGTGAGATAATGGTCAAAGTATCAGCACATTTTACCATTGTCTGTCGATGAGAGTGGAGAGTTGGGTTTTTCGTGTCTTGGAATTTTTTCCGTATCTCGAAGCAAAATATTTCCAGAGAGACCCTTCGTATCTTGGATTTTTCATAACTCCAAGTTTTCAAATCTGAAGGTACCACTGTATTTAATGCAGATTGGCTTTGTTGCATCTACTAGAAGAAAGGGCTCCCACGACGACAAACAGTGCACTGTTAGATGCGACCTGGTTATGAGAGCAAGGATCATGTTTGCTGGCAATCGCAGATGATCAGGCAAGAGGCATGCCATGAGAGGGTGCAGTGGGGTGCCAGAGACAGGTGGTGGGCCCTGTTTAGTCTGCAAGACCAAGAACTTGTGAGACGTAGCCACCGGAATTGGGGCTCAAGTGGGAGCAGCTGGTACCAGTCAGGCCTCTACAAACTGATTAGATTTTTCTGTTTGAAGTTTCATGCGAAAACTATGGGTACCAACGGGACATCACACATTGTACAGAATGAGTGGTTCCAATGAAGAGTTTCAAATTGTGGACGACCAATGAAAGCTGGCTCTTTCGATGATGTGAGTAGGATGTAAAAGCCACTTGGTGCCGCTCATTTTCATAGCAATTTCGTGAAATTCTCTTTTCACCGCATTTTGTTCAACAGCTCTTTGTGATCAGCCACCAACAGTACAAACCACTAAACATCCAAGATTTTATTGTGTTCTTTGGTTTCTTCTGTCGCCATTTTCTTCTTTCCCATTCCCCCATGTGACGCCATCTTCAGGCAGGGAGTGTCATTCTACCAATGCTTCCTCAACCCAGAGAAAGAACACCTGGTGTGCAGAGGCCTTAATTCTTTTGATCACCTATTGAAACCTGATGCACAGAGCATGAAAAACCCATTAGGATACTCATAAGCATTACAGCAGTTATTAAAATAGGACAGCACATTTCTAGTGCTTTGTGGTGTTTATTTTTTACTAATGTAAAAGTTAAAAATGCATGTTTTACTCTTGCCTTTAACTATATACCTTTCCACCAGTGAACGGAAATGTTAGTCCAGATTATTGTTAAACTTATTACCTTTAATAGAGCATGTAACCAAGCATGGACTAAAACGATAAGTTCAACAAGCAAACGCAAATGTGGGATGAGAAGAAAGTGATTAACTAAGGCTCATTTCTAATAAACAGACACTGCACAAAGACTTGAAACTTTAATAAAAACAGCTCATAACAACAGCCCAACTGCAGAGCATTTTCAAAACTAAGAAATTACAAACAGAGCATTTTCCTTTATTTCTAAGTACATTTGAGTGAATCATAAAAGGGTTCAAGTCAATCTTCCCTAATAACATGTCAGCAATTTTGAAAATGTCTCTTGCAACAAATTCAGTTCTCATGCTCCTGTATGGCTTTTTGCAGCGGTTTCTTTATCTTGCCTCTTCCAAATCTGCAAAAGAAAACAGTTTTTATTAATGTGATAAAACAGCTTCAATAATAAGTGATGTGTCAAACAAAATGCAACGGTTTTTTTGACCGTCTATTTGAAGTCTGCATTTGATAATGGTGTTTGACCAGTTTTTTTTTTTTATTTGTGCACTCCTAAAAAAATTCTTTAACCCTTTAAGACCTGCCATAGAACCAAGTCCACCAGAGCATATTTTACTCTATTACCTGCTATGGTGCAATTTTTTGGATTATTTTAATTTGACATCCATCAGTACAACTCTTATATCCGAGATTTGAATAATATTAATAGAGTTTGTTCAATAATAACTGAACAAAGTGTCAAAAGTAAAAAAAAAAAAATCATTTATTTTCTCCACATATTTTTTCTAAATACAGATACATCACAACTTTTGCACAAAATGCTTTTGAACTACAGTAAATTTAATTTGAGTGATTTTATTACTGAGTTTTTGACTCAAATTCATAAAGTAAGTCAAAAAACATACCACGAACATCACAATAAACAATTTACGAAAAACTGTTTTTAGGATACTTTTGACCGAAGACAGCGTTGTATTAGTGCAATAAATAACAAACACGTGTGTGTGAGCGCGCATATATATATATATATATATATATATATATATATATATGCAATCTTGGAAAAAACGGCTATATGAGGCATATGTAGGTCTAACTGCTTCTGTTTATAATGCAAAAAGAATGATTGCTCTATGCAAATTCGAACACCGGCGCTCCAGTAGGTCTTAAAGCGTTAACAATCTTGTTGATGAACCCCTTGAGGCCTGGGACGTGTAAAACTGCAAGAAATCTATTCTATTACACCATGAAAAGACATTTTCCTTTAATTGAAGGCAGCTGCTGCTGCCCTGTGATTGACTGGCAACCTGTCCAGGGTGTACCCCCTGGAGACAGGCACTGTGCGCTGGAGACGGGCACCGACAGACCCCCGTGACCCCGAAAGGGAATAAGTGGGTTGGAAAATGAATGAATGAAGGCAGCTGTGTGAATGATTAAAGTTGAATAGGTGTGCATTCAATATTCATGGAATGCTGACTTAAAGCACTATTTGCTCTTTACGCTGCCAAATATGTTAATTTCAATTCACAAGGTCTTGAGTGCTAAAGTCTTTCTTATTCATAGCATTTTAGAGATAAGCATATAACTGTTTGCTTTCATTTGTTTTTTAAATCTCCAACACTGAGCTTTAGGGATATCAAAATAAATTTGATAGAATAAGTCAAACCTGTATGTAAGCTTCGGAGAGGGTGATCATCTGAGGAAGGATGTCGATCACCTGCAGGTCCTGAAGCTCATACCACTTCCCTGTGCCCTGAAAATAGAAAAAATGTAAATATTGTGAAAATGCAAAATCCCTTTAAACATTTTCATACATCTCGTAGTGCTCATATACTTTAAACAACACATATATTTTAGAATGGAACATGCTGCTTTTGTTATTCTACTTTGAACAGACTGAAGCGGACCTGTACCGGAGTGCATGAGCACAGCCAATGGCACATTTACCTAATGTAAGCAACATTAAGCATAATCCTAGTGCTCTGATCAATGCTGTGTTGGTTTTTCTGTTAACAATATGTTATTTACACTTTAAACTAAATAGTGTTGGCCATAAAGGATCAAACTCTGGTCAGTCACACAAACTCTTACAGTGGTTTCCAAAATATTTCAAAATTTAGAAGGTATTTAGATTTCAAATTGCTCTTCATATATAATAAATGCACAATAGAATTCCTCTGGACGAGGGGTGCAAAGGTCAAGTTTCACCCGCAAATAATGGCCTAAGCTGCTACTGGTTGCTTCCTCTGTTAGCTGCGAGTGTATAGTTCAGCACCCAGCGTGGCGTGCAGCTACACTCTGATAAAATGTTAAATAATTGTAGACGTGGCACTCTGCATCTACTTCACCCAACAAACAGTGTGGCAATCATGTAGCGCTGCATGTAAAGCACCTCTGTCCTGGAAAATATAATAGGCTGAATCGTGTCTAAAATATAAAATGGTGAATTAAGATTGTGTGCGGGTCAAAACGAGATTTCTCTTCTCCATCCACATGAAACTGAAGTACGTTTTCACATCATTGATTTCAAAAAGCAGCTCTCAAACGACAGTGATGTGAGGTTTTGAACTCTATGACTTTATTTTGACTCTGTCAATCATCTCGAGGTATGAAATGAATTTGGACTTACGTGATGGAGGACATGGATTCGGTATGAGCCTTCTGTGGGCTTGCCATCATGAACGATATTTGCCACCAGGTCATAAGTGGTGATCTTCTCAGTGGCCTGTGCCTCTTCTGTCAGGTACTCGCGCAAATCCACATTCCTGTCCACACACACAAAGCATCAAGAACTCCAACCAAATATCTCAAAGTAGCTCAACAATCAGACTTAGACGTGAAAAACTTGTTGTCTGTGATATTCTAAAACCTCCTAAACCCAACTGAAAGGATTGTTAAGATGAAGAAAATAACCTAAAACAAACAGGCACCCCTAAAGAAAAGGAAAAGGAGAGAGAGAGATGAGAACTAATAATAATAATAATAAAGTCTCTTACGTGATAGGGAAGTTCACAATAGTTGGATTTTTCTCCACAAAAAAGTTGTTCTTGGTGAATCGTTTGATGCAGAAGATGAGGTACGGGGGAAGTTTGGTGAGCTGGAACCTTTTCAGAAAGTTCTCTTTGTAGGTCTTGTACTCCTGTGATTGAAAGTGCAACACAGAAAACCCTGATTTATTCACGGATGTAGACATTTCCCAACAGAACACAGATTCTGAGATACCAGGAGGCTAGTACACTGTGCTTGCATGTGTTGCTTTTACTCATGTAAGCATTTTCTTTTTAAGAAACAACAGAAATAGATTATACCCCTCTATAAGTGTTTTCGTGTGTGTGTGTGTGTATATATATATATAT
>SRMA01027335.1:282569-294225 GCA_007224835.1 Danionella cerebrum
GTTCGGTACAGTGTCTTGGAGAGTTCGGTTCGGTTCATTCGGTTCGGTACAAAACAATAAAAACTTACATAATCTTTATTTTGAAAAGCTGCCAATACACAATAGAATTCTTGCAAAAAATAAATAAAAGTGACACATTTGGGTGATATTTTAAATAAATTGCACTCTTTATAAAAAAAAACACATTTTTTTAAATAAAAAATGAAATACTGCAACTAGTTAGGATAGATAGGATAGATTAACCTATCCACATTTTCTAAAGAGAGCACAGATCTGGTTGCAGTGACAATATCTCCAGCAGTAGAAAATGTTAGATGTGTTGCCTGCACGATCTCCGTGGAACAATGTCGGCATACAACTTTAAATTTATCCACTCGTCTATCCCGTTATGTATTTTAACAGAGAAGCCAAAGTGTTCCCAAACACGAGACCGTAGTGAGGTGAGAGGGTCTTCAAGCTCTGGCTTCTCTTTCGCTTTCGATATGATTCCATTTTCCTACTCGCGCTCGTGCTCGTCACTCAATAGCGTCCGTGCGGACATTGTTCCGCTGCGCTTAATATCGCGCTAATAATAGATTTATATCATTTAATAAAAATACAGAATACCGAAACGGTACGCAAGTGTACCGAACCGAAACGGTTCAATACATACCGTGAACCGTTACACCCCTATATATATATATATATATATATATATATATATATATATATAGTCTTTGATTTTCAGCATGAATTCCGAAACCTACATCCCGTAAAATGAGAGCCTCCACAAGCAATGGACTCGAAAAGAGCCCAAGGCAGATGTTGAGAGACAAATGTTGAACTTCCCTACATGGCTCAAACTATTTTGGTTCTGGGTGGTTGAGCTTTAGTGCAAATCTCTTGCTTTCCATTGACTTGGACTGAGCTCTTCACTTCTCCCTTCCCCTCAGCCTTTAAAAACTTTCCCATATGAATCAGGACAGCACTACGAAGCTGTATTTATCAGCCTGATAAAGTGGTTTTGAAGGATCAACAAATCTTCACTCCTGGTAGTTTTGAAAAATGATTAAAGGTAAAAACATAATTGAACAAAAAGTGATGCGCCACAGGTGAAACTATTGTGTAATATTAATAATAGTATAAATAACAATTCATTAGTCCTGTAAAACAAGGATTTGTTGAACATAGGGGATTGTTTATATTACTTATATTGGCACGTGGAACAGTGCAAAGTTTGATATACACTGAGTTGTGCATCTAGTTTTAATTTGATAGCTAAGATTCCTGCACGACTCCATTCTGATAACTACCCTTTTCATAGAAATCAAAAGCACCATACATTTTTTTTCTTTTCGCAGTAAATACACATCATGTGGTTTAACATCGAACTGCATTAATGCTATGTTGGCTAATGGTAAACAAAATAAATGGTAGACAATAGAATAGTTTCTTTTTCTTATGATGAATCCAAAGTAATTTCACAGATCTCTTATTTCATAGATGATACATCCGCACAGGGTTTTTGTGAAAGTCCAAAAGTGTGTTTGTAACTAAATATATTTTGGGGATAGACTCATAGATAGTCCACTGTATAGATAACTACTGAAAACCCATAAAAACATTTGTGTAAAAAATGCAATTCAGGAGGAAATCATTTTCTGTCATTCTGCAGCCATCCACAGGGGGCTACTTGACTTCCTGATATTCGATAGAGTGAAAACTGAAACTTTGGACTTAGTGGAATGAAACTGTGGCTGTATGGAGCTGTGGTTGTGCACCTTCTCAGTGTTGCCGTTGAACTTGGTGAGGATGTTGAAGAGAGGAACCTGAGGAATGATGAGCTGCTCTTTCTCATCTTTGTAGAGTGGTGCAGTGGGTAGATCCAGGGTCAGGTAGAGGAAGCTGCACTCAGACATCTCCTCCTTATACTCCTCCTTCTCCAGCAGAGCCTCCTTCTCTTCTGCAGGCTAAAGGAGAATATCACTGAAAAACACTCTAGTAATACAAGTTGCATGGTAGGAACAAACATAAAAAGATTGTTTCCGTTTAAAAATTCTAATCCTAACTATTGCTAATTTCAGCAGAAAATCCCTCCAGGAAATACTTTGATTTGCGAACTTTTCACAACAAGCTGGAGACCTACCAGGTCAGGATGAGGAAGTTTCTTTGAGAAGATTCGCATGGATCCCTGAAAGGCTTTGGTGATGATGGCTGTAGAAAACAACGCCTTAAATAAACTCTTTGAAAATTTAGTTGGATGACACTAAAATATCAAAAAGAACTAACATGGTTTTTTCTTTGTTCCACCGAGAGCGCCATGCAATGCGTTCAGGAACCAGGAGAGAAAGTCAACAGCGTCCCCTACAGGGCAAAGAGGACATCATCAGCAGCTGTCCCGGACAGTTTCGTATTGGCAAAATATTCAACCAAATACATACTTGCAATAACTTTTTATGTTAATACAATTAAATTATTTTTTTTAATACATTAACTTAGCCAATAATACAGTGATTGCTGCGCTTAATCTTAGACAAAATTTTTTGTGATTTGTCAAAATTAGTGATTCAAATGGTGTTTTCTAAAACAAACCTTTTTTTTTCAGTGGTTTGAAAATGTATTCATTGCTGAAGTATGTTGATGCACTAAAATCACAGATATTTTTTTAACTATTGTTATTATAAAATATTTGCAAACATTTTTATTTTATCATATTTATGCAAGCCATAAGAACTAAAGTAAAGTTTTTTTTCTGAAACTTGAAAAACAACTCCAACATGAAGGGGTTAAATGAAGAATGTGATCTATAAAAAAATACAAAATATACATTTAATCAACAATTTTATCTTTGAAGAAGTGAAAATCCAATTTACTGATATTTTATTTTCTGATTAGTACCTGGGCCTCTTCAGGTAAAACCTATATCTTAACAAAGAGCAATTAAAGTGTCTCCGAAACAGACCATTTTTTGGAGTGGAAATGTGTTTCCCCTACCATTACGTTAAGGGGGTTGGTCAACCCCTAAACGTGCAAGCTTTAAATTAGTAGAATGTAAACTGGAATGCAATAATGAACCTAATTATGATAGGATCCTATAAACCAGAGTGCACAAAACCCTTAATTCAAGAGAATCCTTTCATGAATTCCTGAACAACCACTCTCATCAGCGATCAGCAACATATTAATATTACAATAACTAACATCATATTTATCTACGCTTCAAAATTATAATTTTTAAGTGGCTAGAAGTGCCAAGAAACTGCATACACTATTTAGACATAACGCTCCCATCATCAAAATGTGGTTATTGTTGTTAAAAAATGGAATGTGTGTGTTTTATTGCATGATTTCCAAAATCAGAACATGTCCGTAACAAGAACTAGATTGATTCAAAGCCAATTAATTTAGTTTAGCATGTTATATTTGTACTATGAAGCATGATGCACCTTGTTTCGTGATCTGAAATGTCTTTTTACTGCATAGCACCACCGCCTGCAACATTTCATGTGGCGACACGTGAGCTTTGAAGTTTCGTGGATTCCAGAGTTTGCGCATGAGCTCGCCAAAACGCTGCACCAACAGGAACATGATATCGCCGGGAGGACGACGAATCCCATGATAGCTCTCCTCTTCCAGAAAGTAGTTCCGCAGTGGAGGCACGTTGGACAAAGCCTTGAAGGGAAAAAGGTCAATGCCTCAGTTAATAAACAGGGCATCATTTCAAATGCACCGAATTCTCCACTGTGTGCCACGGATAATAGAAACTTACATTTTTAAACCCAATCAATGGAAAGCATTATCTTTTACAGTCAAAACCACTTTACTGTGGTATGGCTTGTTGATGCTGCATGAATAATGAGCCATACGAGTCAAGCTTAATTTATGAAAAGATAGTAAAATCACATTTGGAGCTATGGGAGAAACGCTTACCTGCAGCACCACATTGGCGTAGTCATTAGCCTTGATATTATTGAGACCCACAATTCCAGGCAGGTAAGTTGTGCCGTCATACGCTCTGTAAAGCTTCCCTTGCTTATCTAAACCAGAGATGTGCTGTTTGGTGAAGGTAGGTTTTAGCACATACTGAAATAAAGAAATAAGGAAGAAATGTAGCTTTACTATAGATGCCACAATAACATGAACATTAAACGGTGTTGTTATACATGAAGAGATGCAGAAATGAGAGACTGGATCTCCCATTGAGGGCTTTCACACCTGACTTGTTTAGTTCGATTCATTTGGACTAGAGTTCGGTTCCTCGTTTAGTTCAGTTAATTTAGGCAGGTGAGAAAGCATTAAAAACCTGCTCTAAATGACGATCTAGGCACGAATCTAAACAAACTTTAGGGCTGTTACTTTGTGGTAAGAAACTGATCGAACTCCAATCCAAACTAAACACAAATTCGCTTTTTGTGTGAATACAACAACCATACTTGCGTTGGGCATTATAGG
This sequence comes from Danionella cerebrum, assembly GCA_007224835.1. Classification (NCBI taxonomy): domain Eukaryota; kingdom Metazoa; phylum Chordata; class Actinopteri; order Cypriniformes; family Danionidae; genus Danionella; species Danionella cerebrum. The sequence goes on from SRMA01027335.1 coordinate 287,001, forward strand.
TTGGCATATGTCTGTTACCAAAGTAGCGTTCATCATGGCAGCTCACGGTCAAACTTGACATTGTTTGTAATGCAAGCATCATTTACAATGGACACCATAATCGATTAACACAAATGATATAGTACCGTATTTTTCGCCGTATAAGACGCACTTTTACTTCCCCAAAACTGAGGGGGAAAGGTTGGTGCGTCTTATACGGCGAATGCAGAGCTCCGAGGAGCGGAGGGCTGTCATGGCCGTAGGAGAGGCGTAAGAGAGGCCGCGGCTTCGGCCTAGTTCCCGTTATGGTAAAAATTAGGGGTGTAACGGTTCACGGTATGTATTGAACCGTTTCGGTACGGCCTGTTCGGTTCGGGACACTTGCGTACCGTTTCGGTATTCGGTTTTTGTATTAAATAATATAAATGTATTATTAGCGCGATATTAAGCGCAGCGGAACCATGTTCCTAAGCGAGTTTCCCGAGGGCCGCTATGAGGGCGTGCAGCACTGCTGTGCGACACTCAATAGCGTCCGTGGGAAATGTGCCTTCTCTGTTAAAATACATAACGGGGATAGACGAGTGGATAAATTTAAAGTTGTATGCCGACATTGTTCCACGGAGATCGGGCAGGCAACACATCTAACATTTTCTACTGCTGGAGATATTGTCACTGCAACCAGATCTGTGCTCTCTTCAGAAAATGTGAATAGGTTAATCTTTTTAGCCTAAAACTTGAATAGTTAGTTTTGTTGATATACAAGCTGAAGCTGTTGCTAGTGTTAAAAGTTTTCAGGTCCTAACTAGTTGCAGTATTTCATTTTTTATTTAATAAAATGTGTTTTTCTTTATAAAGAGTGCTATTTATTTAAAATATCACCCAAATGTGTCACTTTTATTTATTTTATGCAAGAATTCTATTGTGTATTTGTGTATATTGGCAGCTTTTCAAAATAAAGATTATGTAAGTTTTTATTTTTTTGTACCGAACCGAATGAACCGAACCGAGCTCTCCAAGACACTGTACCGAACCGAATACAATTTTAGCGTACCGTTACACCCCTAGTAAAAATATACCTTCTCAATTGATAATAAACACTCGAGACCGTTTGAGACAGAACACAGCAAATGCGGCTATTTATTGTAAAGATTTAGCAGTCTCAATGCATTTCCTACACAAGTACAGAGACTTTTTCAAGACGTGTCTGCTTGGTAAATATCCTCTTGTAAATTTACACTATTTTGTGTATGCATCATAATGAAACTAAGTTTTGCTATAAAATAATACATAAGCTTTTTAACCCGTTTTTGACGAAGCGCGTCATCTTTGGGAAGCGTAAAGAGAGGGCTCTCTCCTTGGAATCCAAACATACATCTCCTTGTAGAAGTAGATTTTGTAATCCGGAGAACTATGGAGAAAAGCACTCTGAACGAGGAGCTTCGTTGACACGTAGTGAGACCAGCTGTTGCTAACAGTAGCTCCCTCAGCTGTAGACGCGAGCCTTTACCGGAGCTGGAGGGGGAGGAGCGGTGCAGCAGCAGACGGGGGACCAAGGCGGAGCTACGTAAAAGGGTCGGGGCTTCGCAGAACAGAGCGTTTTAGCACTCCTCAATGTCTACCGCAGGAGATTCAAGGATTACTCAAATATGCATGAATGATTCAAAGTCACGATTCAGGTGCGTTTTTAATGAGGGACTGACATTATAACACAACATAAAGTTCAATAAAGTAGATTTTACATAATACCCCCATTTAAGGCCGTTTAAGGGCCTACAATTTCCCGGAATTTATTTACTGATATTTAATACTTTTTAATACCCCACTCACACTCTGAATATGAATGAAAATAAAGGTCTTACGTATGACTGAAAAAACATCAATGTGTATCGTCAAAGTGTGTAGAATATTTAGAATCAACTCACTTCAGTATTGTTCAGAAGAATGGGCAACCTTGTTTTTGTATGGAAAAACCAAAAGCCTAATCAATTAATCTGTTATCAATTCTAACAGTTCAGATCAATCATGAACACAGAGTTTCTTTTCAGCTCTCAGACACAAACTAAAAGGAAATGTACTGTACTCACTGTAATGTCCTCTAATGAAGAGTCAATAATCTCGTAGTTGTCTGGGAGGCAGTAAAACTTTAATGTATGGAGATTAAGAAAAACATGATGTGCCACCTGAACGCTGTGGATATACGCATGAGACTTCTGACCTCGACCTGAGAAGAAAGTGAAACAGAAAAAGGATTATTTCCTCAATAACACTAATGTTCCTGATTTAGTGCACTGCGTAAATGACACTGTTTCTGTTTATTGTCTCGTGTGATTACAGCTTTGTCGCTGTCTTGAGAACACTCCCAGCTCGGCTCGGGATAGAGTCTCATCAGAATGGCTGCCAAAAAAAGATCGGTACTAAGGACAGAAAATCCCTCGAAAAGTGCCAGGAACTGAGAAGTCCACAAAAAGACAGAGATGAACGACAGAGAAGCCGGATCAGATTTGGTTAAAAACCAACTATAACATATCATAAAAGATCAGAATAGGCGGTGGTACTCACCTTGGAAATATTTCCCACAGATCAGACAGGCGTAGCAATTGATATGTGATAGAGAGATGGAGCAAAGCTTCTCAAAGTCGAAATCCAGAACACTCCTAAAGGAAAAGAAGAAATGTTTCTGGTAGAGAAGGAAATCATACAGTACAACTAAGTATCACTGACAATTCCTAAAGAGATTTAGTTAGTAGTTTGATCTACAGCAGAGAAAAAGAGTTTGTTCAGGTTTTAAGAGATGCTGGGGCAGGCTCTTTGATCGGCTGTCCGTCTCACAAGAGATATGCCACTGTCAGAACTGCCGCAGTGTCAGCTCACTTTGAAACGTTGACGTGACAAATGAACATATTACAGAATGGTGCTATAGCGCTACTAAATGGGCCTGGAACAACTAATAGGCTTTTTATATTGACGTGTGAGCACAATGCTGCACAAAGCTGTTGCGTTCCACTTGAAAGATATTTTAGAATTGTGGCAAACAACAGCTGCATCTACTTCAACCGGACAGCGAATGAACCAAACAGCAGCGCAGTGACTGGGCTCTGCAGTGTGTGTAAACCACTCTCATCTGTCCTTCAAAAATATAAATGGTTGAATTATGCAAATGCTTGGTTAAGATTGTGACAAGGGTAAGAACACACAATACGAACCTGTTGATGGTGTCCAGGTATGGGCAGTGGCGGCTTCTACGATCTTCACAATGAGAACGGCTGAATTTCACACGTACTTCTGTAAACACCACAGATGAAAATAAGCTGATCGCTATGGTTTCACATTTAAAAATCATCAAAATTGAAAAAAATATTTAGCAAAATGATATTCTGAAATACTGATATATTAAAGAAGGATGGGACTGTGACTTGAGTTCTGATAACCGTCATCTGAATATGTAAACTATTGAATTCCATGATCATGATTATGAAAATAAACATGTATTTAAATATACCGGTACATGTCTGGGCCCATGGTATAGTGGATGGTATGCACATTTGCACAGGCCGACGCAGTTTCGAAACCCAAACCTGTCGTCATTTCCTAACCTTTCCCCTTTATCTCCTCCTGTGTCCATACTGTCCTATAGGTTCCAAATAAAGGCAAAAATGGCCCAAAAAACAATCTTTAAAAATAAAAAAAATGTATACATAACCATCATCTTTCAGTATTTTCCCCTAACTTTAAATTAAGGGGATGAGGCTGGCAAGAAAAAAAAATCATAAGAAGATTCCAAGAAAAATTAAAAATGATTCAATAAAGCATAATTTTTTTTATGTCAAGCGTTACAACAGTTTGGGTTTGGTTTAGGTTTCATTCTATGCAATCAATAAATTAACTTCTTTGATTAAAATTGATGCAGAATTTGAAGGTTTTCGAATTTGTAAGCTCGAATTTCATACAAGACTATTTGCTGATGATCCTTTGAAAGATAGTTCGGTTATGGGCAATGCTCTTGATTTCATTTCAATATTTTCTAAAATATCAGGTTTAACATCTTGATCATAAAAAACGTCAACATTTCCCTTTATTTTCTTTATTCAGAAGATGAAATACTGGAGTAATAAATGTAAAAGTTATATTGAATATTTGGGTATATCTACAACTCGAGTATGTAAAAATTATTATTATTATTAACAATAATTATAATGTTACTCCACACAGCTCAACAATTTGGAGTAACATAATTATTTTCATGAACAGTAAAAGTATCTGCTGCAATGGACTGGCAACCTGTCTGGGGTGTACCCCTGCCTCTCGCCCAATGTGCTCTGGAGATAGGCCCCGCAGATCCCTGTGACCCCAAAAGGGAATAAGCCAGATGGAAAATGAATGAATTAATCAAAGTATCTGTAAACAAAGATGATATGAAAAAAAATAGTTTTCATTTCAGATTTATGAGATAAGGAGGGAAAATTGTTACAGTATAAAACTTTCAAAACAAATTGAACAAATGCTGGTTGTTTGGGGTTAAGTGGTTGGTGAAATATTGTATGATAATAGATGTACCTATAAGTAATAATCTGTGATTGGTTGTGTTGCAACTGTGATCTTGTCTGAATTGCAGTTATGTAACAAAAAGTGTGATAATTATATGTACTGTTCTCTCAGCCAGAGTTCAGTCTGCCATTTTTGTTTTTAATGACCAAACTGTCCTCTTTGGACACCTCTATTCTTGTATGTGGTCATAGATGGGTGTGTAACACATTTATGGTTTTCCTGGTTTAAATTAGGCAGCTTGCATCTCTCTTTTGATCAATGCTACCACATATCGATCACATCTAACAAATAACGTTAGCACCACATTTAACAATCAAACGTCCATTTAAGACACACATTTGACTAAATTATTTAAAGCACTAGGAACCATGGAATGGACATATTTGCCTACGTTTACGTGTATGTTAACGTTAACAATCACAATTTCGTTACGTACTTGCTATGACTAGCATGTGCTACAAAGGCTCGAGTTAAATTTGCTCATAAGAAACCCAGACATACCTTCCTCTTCATCTTCATCAACGCCTCTCTCTCGTTTGATGGACGTAATCATTTTAATAAAATTGCAAGCAAATTAAAGTTCTCTACACAATAAATAAAGATGCACATTTGCGAGTAGTACGAAACTCCCGCCTTCACTTCCGCTCTAAGAACTGGACGTCCCACAATACAGTTTCCGGGGTTGAATCGGAAAGCCGAGAACTGCTGAAAAGGGTTTAGTTCGCTTTTGTTTGTTGTCTAATTTAATTTAGTTTCATAGTATATACGTTCATTTAATTTAAAAAAAATGTGCACTTATTCATTAACTAATAAAATCAATAACAGATTTGTTTATTTAACTCTGGTATGCGTTTTATCGTCCAACAACTTTGTACAGTGACCCTCTGCACAGGGAACGCTTGTCAGTGCGCTGAAAATGAAATTATTTTGATTAAATGCACTGGTCAGAAAGATGGAGATGGAGGTGGAAAATGGGAAGTACAAGCCAGGAGGTCGTCTGGACATGAGCCATGGTTTCCTTCAGCATATCAGGAGGAATCAAATCGCCAGGTTCAATACTATTAAAATGAACTGTCTTTAGTACTTTAAAAACATTAGAAATGGCTTCTCCAGTTCATTTGATTTATAACAATCGGATAACACACGGAGTGTTTTAAAAGGCCAATTTATATCGTTCTGATTCATGCCGTAATTTGTATTTTGATGCACAGAAGTCCATTTAGATAAATATCAGAGAGTGGATGGTTTCTTTGTGTTATATTAAATTCGAATTGTAAACGCATTTAAAAATGAACATTGCATTTATTTTATGTTCCCTAACCTGCAAATGGTGTGTATTTGCAGCTTGGTACTATTTATTTTAGATTAATTAGTTGTCTGTAAAATTTCATTGTATGTACTGAATATCAAATTCAGTGTGTTTGTAATGACGTGTAGCTTTATATGACATTATTTTTTTCTTTGCTCAAAATTGGGCACTTTTTGGTGTTGAAATATAATTACACTTTTACATTTAATACGTTAAAGTAGTGGAGGAGATGAAAACTGATTTAGAAGTGTTTTAATATCTGCATCGTGTTTACTGTGTTCTATTTCTTTATATTGAACCATAAACAGAGATGATTATGACAGAGAAGTGAAACAGGCCAAAGAGAAAAAGAGGCACAGACACACGAACAATCCTCGCCGTCCCAGAAGACCAGACCAGGAGGTTTACCATCCTCGCCACCGCAGTAAGTTTTCCATTCATTCACTAAATCACTGAACTCCTGGAGCACCATGCCCCTTTTAAAACCAGAATTGTCCCTTACACCCACTCTTCTCCTTGGTACACCCCTGAGCTCCATTTTTAAGGCTTCCAGTAGACGTCTTGAGCATCTATAAAGGAAAGACCAGTCTTAAAGATTACTATTTGGCTGTTCTTAAAACATTTAAAGAGCCCATATCATCATTTTGAAAAGGAAATTATTTGTTTTTTGAAGTCTCCAACAACAGGTTGAAATGCATCCAAGGTCCGGATTTTTAAACAACTCAGTAATTAATTGTTTTATGACTTGTTTGTGTGAAACTCCTCCCTTACATGATGCATTGGATCTCATTGGATACTTTGTGTCATGTGCATCTCAGAAACAGAAAGTCACTGTAACAACGAATTGTACCACTGTTATTACTCATGTATTATGAGAAAGTGAGTAAACAACACAGTGGATTCCTCACAGACAGTGGTAAAGATCCAGTTACATGAATGTTTTGCCACTTTAACAATTTTTGTAAGTATGATACATATTTATCATGTGTAGGTGAACATGTGGAAGCCGCATGATACAAGAAGCTTGGCACTGAGAGTAGCAGGAGCTTTGTTTAGGGAGGGTTATTTTGTTTATTTAAACTAAAGATTCGGTTGGAAGAAAGAACTCAGAGTCAACTCTTTAGTATTAAGGAAGGACTATTAACTCAATACACAGAATTTTCACAATTATTCATTCATTCATTCATTTTCCATCCAGCTTATTCCCTTTTTGGGGTCATGGGGGTATACCGGTGTCTATCTCCAGTACATATTGTGCGAGAGGTGGGTGTACACCCTGGACAGGTTGCCAGTCCATCGCAGGGCACATTTCCAAAATTAAAACTCAAAACATATGTTCATCATGAAATGGGCATTTTAAATCTCAAATCTGCAACAATTAAGGGACCTAAT
>SRMA01027335.1:294245-358589 GCA_007224835.1 Danionella cerebrum
ATACAGTATATGGCTATATATATGAATCGTATCTGAATATAGTACAACTACTTTAGAACTTTGGGTTTGTTTTTCAGAAAATGGATAGTTTCTTTACATGTCTTTATTTTTTTTTTTACATACAAGCGATCGCTCATATTGGACCTTCAAACCAGCAAAGAATCTTTTGTCCAGGCATGTCATAAATGAGCATGGCTTAAAAGTCGCTATTAACCCCTAATATGATTAATTATTAATCAATTAATTGTGTTTTTTGTTGGTAATAATCAAGTAGCGAAGGTAATTCATCTATCTGGTTTTCTGAGAGTGGAGCAGCTGGATATGGTTACACTTTGGTGGAATATTTAGATGATGTTTCTCTTTCTCTACACAGAGTTTGCTGAAGTTCTACCAGCCAGATCGTTTGGACTGTGTTTCGTGCGCCCCCACCCGCCTCAGCTCACTCTCTATGCTTTACTATGAAGGAGATGAGCTGGTAATGCGTCACCATGAGGAAATGATTGTTGAGGAGTGCGGCTGCCACTAACCGTTCAGGATCTCATGCCAAACACTTAAAGAACTTCAGAAGGACTTTCCTATGGAAAGCTTTTAGGAACAAAACCAGCACAAGAAGAACTATTACGATACAGGAGAAAAATATAAATTATGCTTAATAAATATATATTTCACAGTGAGACCCGTGACATTCCCAGAACAAAGGGTCCTCCACTGGACCTCTACTCAGGCGGACATGCATAGATACCCTCCATAGGGGGGCATCAGAATAAGATGCCAAGCTCCTCCAGAATTATATGCCAGCTTCTCTTGATGTTGAAGAGCAGCGACTCCAGTTTGTCCAGTCAGAGACCTTCTTAAAGGGGTTTACAAGTCTGTCTGTCTTTTCTTGCGTTGGTTTCCCACTGGTTTCTTCTCACCCAACAATGTGTTGGTAGAGATTCTCTGTATTTCCAGTGATAATTTGGTGAATGAAAACGTCCAGGGTGTAGCCCACCTTTTGTGAGCTGGCACCCACAGAACCTTATGACCCCGACAAGGATTAAGCGGGCAAGATGAGTGGACTTCAGAATGTCTGATCCAAACAGCCAAATTATTTCGTTACTTTTTCATAAAGATATTTTAATATATTTTATAAAAATGTATTCTATTTTGTGGCAAGTTTTTTTTTGTTGGGGGGGGGGTCAACTATTATTTTAACCCTTAGAAGACGAAGGCTTTTTTGAACGTTTTTTACTACTTCAGAATTTTCTTCAATAAATTATCTTTAAAACTATTTTTTGTGATGATGATTGAAATTATTTTGTAAGTACAACCCCTGCTTCTCTTCTTTTCTCCTCTTTCTATTTGTACCTTTTTTTCTTCATTACATTAATTCCACTAAAGTCTTTAAAACTAAACTAAAAGACGGTCGTGCATTTTCTCTCATTTCAATTACCTTGCAAATTATTTCATAACTACTGTTTGTGTAAAACCAGAAATATCAAAACAAAGAACCTTTTTGAAACCTACACTTTAAAGTTGAAATAAAAAATAAACAATAGGTGGGTTGCTTTATTCTAATGGTTAATTAGTTTGAACATTGATTTTTATGCAGCTCTGGTCATGATAAAAACGTTAAACATAAATTCTGTTTCGGAATTAAAAGCAGTTTTTAAATTTTGGCTCTCAGAATTACTGTAAAACAAAACCTGTATATACTTTAAATGCTTATTAGCATAATGTATTTAGGAAATGAATACCTTATGAAATTGTTCTATGATCTGTGCCAGTTTTTTGTGCTACCAACCAAAGTTGTAAAGACTTGTATGTTAAATATTTGTGATTTTAAAAATATGTTATTTTGCTATATATTTATTGATTTTAATTGTATTTCAAAGAAAATATATGTACATGGGGTTCTGCTCCCCCAAGAGCTAGAACTCAGAAACCAAACCAAAACAGTCCCACGTCTAGTCCAATGTGTCTAGTACCCACATGCCTTCTCCAGTTAGTCATGGTGAGTGTACCAAACAAGATTCTACTCACAGAACTTGTTAAGTCTGAGAGAGAGCTTTCAGAGTTCAGAGAAGACAGTTCTGATAAGTATACAACTCATGATTGACTTGACTAAGACAAACTCGAAAGCATGGCATTCCTATTGGTGACCAAGCAGAGATAATGTGTCATTAGAGAGACAAAGCAAAAGATGTAGTCAAGATCATCCCGTGCAGTGATTCAGCGGCTAATGCTAATCGCAAGCCTCAACAAATGTATAACATTCCAAATGTTTACTTTAATTTGAGTGCATTTTCTTACAGTACTTTGAATCATAGACTGTAAAAAAGGCCATAACACTGCCTACTGCAATTTTGGAATGCTGATATGAGGCCATTTCCTTGACATGCTACTCGTTTGCCAACCCAAAATTCAGTTTAAAAAGATGGGGTTTTTAGATCCGACTTAAAAGCAGGAAACTCTGAGGCTGACCTGAGATCCAGTGAGAGAGCATTCCACAGCTGAGGAGCAGAGATAGAGAATGCTGTAGCCCCCAAGTGCTCAGTACAGGATCTTGGCACAACCGGTATATGTTTGGAGAGTAGACATTTGCTTTGGGGAGTATGCGGCTAAAAGTCCTGCAATGAATAAAGGTGCCGATCTAAAAACAAAAGTGAGAAATTTGAATTTAATCTGTTGTCAGTTGGTAGCCGGTGAATGCTGCTAAGCACTGGAGTATTATGGTAAGTCCATACCAAAAAAATAAAGGAGCAGCGTTCTGCACAGTTTCAAATCTGGGGATTTGGAAGCAGGGACTCATTGAAGCCAAAATAATGGGTTACAATAATCCAAGCGGGAGCTGATCAGCGCACGAATGACTTCATGAGGCATTTGACAAGGAAAAGTTCAAGGTTCCTCAACAGTTGGAAGAAAGAGGCCCAAACTACACGTCTTGCCTGATGGTCAAGCTTCAAGTCGCTATCCAGAATTCCTCCCCAAGTTACGAATTAGTGACTTCCTAGGAAAAGGAGAAACTCCCACATCAGACTCAGATTCTCCAAAGACAATAAGCTCAAACTTATTATGGTTCAAATGGAGGAAGTTTCATGCCAACCATGCTTGAAGTACATCTAATGGTACATGTATCAGAGCTTTCAAGGGGAACATACACCTGCAGATCAGAAGGAAATACATGCTAGAGATCCTATTTTTTTAAGAATTTCCATAATTGACAGCAAAGGGCAAAATTATTGGGTCTAAAAGCAGGACCCCACAGTTGACAGAAATAGAGGTACAGCCCTCTACCTATCTCTAAAATAAAAATAAAACCACATAAGCACAGGACCTCCCAGCAGCCTCTCACACTCCAAGCGATATAGGAGGGTATCATGATTGACGTGTCAAAGGCTGCTTGTGAGATCCTTCAAAATTAAAACACTTGGTTTACTCTAATCCAAGGCCATTCAAATGTCATTCTGTACTTTTTCCAGAGCCGACTCAGTGATGTCCCGTGATCTAAAACCGGAATGAAACTAAGCTCAAAGTCGGAGCTTAGTTTCCCCATTTTTCTCATATTTTAGGCCTGTAATTGTGTGAGCCCCACTGGAGAACCATGACCAGTTTATGTCCCTGATTATTGTCCTGAGATGACTGGGTCTGTTAAAAGTAACTCTTCTATGGGTTTGGAGCCCAGCTGTGGACATTTTGTCTGGAACAAGTTGTTAGTGACAGTCCCCATTTCACCAGGTAGTAAAGCAAATACTGAACCCTCAACTTCCCAGAGGTATTTTAGTGTCAAGTTTTATTACATGTGGGGAGACAGATGGGTTCCGTTAAAGGTCATTAACACATTTTGCAAGCCTGTGACATTGAGAGATTACCTAGTGTCTACCGAATGGTCAACAGCCTGTGGTTACCCAGTCAGGTTGCACCCATACAGTAGTGCCATCAATTGCTGCCCAATTGGAATCAGAAGCGTTGATATGGATTGTTTCAGAGATATACTAGAGGAATCGGCTGACCTTGTGCTGAAGTAGGAGGACATCTCGTGCCACCATCTTGACTGTGGGGAAATTTGGCTTTATACATTTCTGACAACAAAAAGGCAAAAAGTATGGAATCAAGATGTTCGCTCAGATGTTTAATTGTGTGGAACAAAAACCAAGCACAATCATGCCACAAAACTATTTTCATTTAACAATTCAACCCTCAGGCTGAACATCTTCCAAGAGTGGTGTTTCCATACTTTTTGCCAGGGGTTGTATAATTGGAAGCCGATTGTTGGATGGATGACAGAAGGATATTCAGGAATCAACCAGTGCAAATGAGTCACTCTGTTGAGGCAGTCATTTAGCTTGCTCCATGTGTAGAGGAAAGAAGAGGAAAGGACATCTGAATACTTCCCAAAAGCTATGACAAATTAGTGGAAGTAGAGGACTCAGCTTTCAGGATTTAAGGGTGACCAGAAAATAGCAATATTTCACCTGCTGGACTACAAAGAGCCAGATCTACTTTGGCTCTGGCGTAGGGCATTAGATGGAGATACTAAGAACAATGGAGCGGGAGAGAGGCTGAAGAGAGGGGGGGCTAAGGCAGATTAATACAATGTTCCCTCAATATACGAAATGTAAAACACCTAATCTGTGCAATGGCTCTCAGAAACAACAGTTTAAGTTGAAAAAAAAGAAAAATCAAATAACGTTTCTTCAATCCTTAAATCTACACATTATTAATGTAATAAATGATAAAAAAAAAAACAAGTGCAAAATACGTAATATGTGCACAAATGTGAAACCTTACGTTGAGAGTAAGGCGATGTGGTGAAGTATCGGAGGAGGTGCAACAGATTAAAGAAAACATAACGGCAAAAAGTTAACTTTCTCGAGATATTTCACCATTTCCGAACACCAACATGAAACCAAGCACATGCATAGACAGCACCAAAAGCTGTGTGAGAAGGGATGTGGAGAGCGCTTCTGAGAAGGCATCACTGGGTTTCTCTAACTTGCGCTACAGAACAGCACTTTCCACGTTATAAACGTTATTTCTTTTAGAACACCTTGACTCTATCTTTTGTTTTAACACATTATTGGTAATCTATATGTAATGTTTTGGTGAGATAATGGTCAAAGTATCAGCACATTTTACCATTGTCTGTCGATGAGAGTGGAGAGTTGGGTTTTTTCGTGTCTTGGAATTTTTTCCGTATCTCGAAGCAAAATATTTCCAGAGAGACCCTTCGTATCTTGGATTTTTCATAACTCCAAGTTTTCAAATCTGAAGGTACCACTGTATTTAATGCAGATTGGCTTTGTTGCATCTACTAGAAGAAAGGGCTCCCACGACGACAAACAGTGCACTGTTAGATGCGACCTGGTTATGAGAGCAAGGATCATGTTTGCTGGCAATCGCAGATGATCAGGCAAGAGGCATGCCATGAGAGGGTGCAGTGGGGTGCCAGAGACAGGTGGTGGGCCCTGTTTAGTCTGCAAGACCAAGAACTTGTGAGACGTAGCCACCGGAATTGGGGCTCAAGTGGGAGCAGCTGGTACCAGTCAGGCCTCTACAAACTGATTAGATTTTTCTGTTTGAAGTTTCATGCGAAAACTATGGGTACCAACGGGACATCACACATTGTACAGAATGAGTGGTTCCAATGAAGAGTTTCAAATTGTGGACGACCAATGAAAGCTGGCTCTTTCGATGATGTGTGTAGGATGTAAAAGCCACTTGGTGCCGCTCATTTTCATAGCAATTTCGTGAAATTCTCTTTTCACCGCATTTTGTTCAACAGCTCCTTGTGATCAGCCACCAACAGTACAAACCACTAAACATCCAAGATTTTTCTGTGTTCTTTGGTTTCTTCTGTCGCCATTTTCTTCTTTCCCATTCCCCCATGTGACGCCATCTTCAGGCAGGGAGTGTCCTCAACCCAGAGAAAGAACACCTGGTGTGCAGAGGCCTTAATTCTTTTGATCACCTATTGAAACCTGATGCACAGAGCATGAAAAACCCATTAGGATACTCATAAGCATTACAGCAGTTATTAAAATAGGACAGCACATTTCTAGTGCTTTGTGGTGTTTATTTTTTACTAATGTAAAAGTTAAAAATGCATGTTTTACTCTTGCCTTTAACTATATACCTTTCCACCAGTGGACGGAAATGTTAGTCCAGATTATTGTTAAACTTATTACCTTTAATAGAGCATGTAACCAAGCATGGACTAAAACGATAAGTTCAACAAGCAAACGCAAACGTGGGATGAGAAGAAAGTGATTAACTAAGGCTCATTTCTAATAAAGAGACACTGCACAAAGACTTGAAACTTTAATAAAAACAGCTCATAACAACAACCCAACTGCAGAGCATTTTCAAAACTAAGAAATTACAAACAGAGCATTTTCCTTTATTTCTAAGTACAGTTGAGTGAATCATAAAAGGGTTCAAGTCAATCTTCCCTAATAACATGTCAGCAATTTTGAAAATGTCTCTTGCAACAAGTTCAGTTCTCATGCTCCTGTATGGCTTTTTGCAGCGGTTTCTTTATCTTGCCTCTTCCAAATCTGCAAAAGAAAACAGTTTTTATTAATGTGATAAAACAGCTTCAATAATAAGTGATGTGTCAAACAAAATGCAACAGTTTTTTTTGACCGTCTATTTGAAGTCTGCATTTGATAATGGTGTTTGACCAGTTTTTTTTTTTATTATTTGTACACTCCTAAAAAATTCTTTAACCCTTTAAGACCTGCTATAGAACCAAGTCCACCAGAGCATATTTTACTCTATTACCTGCTATGGTGCAATTTTTTGGATTATTTTAATTTGACATCCATCAGTACAACTCTTATATCCGAGATTTGAATAATATTAATAGAGTTTGTTCAATAATAACTGAACAAAGTTGCTCTATGCAAATTCGAACACCGGCGCTCCAGTAGGTCTTAAAGCCTTAACAATCTTGCTGATGAACCCCTTGAGGCCTGGGACGTAAAACTGCAAGAAATCTATTCTATTACACCATGAAAAGACATTTTCCTTTAATTGAAGGCAGCTGCTGCTGCCCTGTGATTGACTGGCAACCTGTCCAGGGTGTACCCCCTGGAGACAGGCACTGTGCGCTGGAGACAGGCACCAACAGACCCCCGTGACCCCGAAAGGGAATAAGTGGGTTGGAAAATGAATGAATGAATGAATGAAGGCATCTGTGTGAATGATTAAAGTTGAATAGGTGTGCATTCAATATTCATGGAATGCTGACTTAAAGCACAATTTGCTCTTTACGCTGCCAAATATGTTAATTTCAATTCACAAGGTCTTGAGTGCTAAAGTCTTTCTTATTCATAGCATTTTAGAGATAAGCATATAACTGTTTGCTTTCATTTATTTTTTTAAATCTCCAACACTGAGCTTTAGGGATATCAAAATAAATCTGATAGAATAAGTCAAACCTGTATGTAAGCTTCGGAGAGGGTAATCATCTGAGGAAGGATGTCGATCACCTGCAGGTCCTGAAGCTCATACCACTTCCCTGTGCCCTGAAAATATATGTAAATATTGTGAAAATGCAAAATCCCTTTGAACATTTTCATACATCTCATATTGCTCATATACTTTAAACAACACATATATTTTAGAATGGAACATGCTGTTATTGTTATTCTACTTTGAACAGACTGAAGCGGACCTGTACCGGAGTGCATGAGCACAGCCAATGGCACATTTACCTAATGTAAGCAACATTAAGCATAATCCTAGTGCTCTGATCAATGCTGTGATATTTTTTAAACTCGATATGAATTCTGGCATATCGTACATATCGATATAATGTCTATATTTAATTTTCGCCACTTTTCTTGTTTGCTTTCTCTGTGCTGTGCTCGTCCGCGCCTCCTTGCTTTTGTTCCCCCTCCCCTTGCCTGTCGTCTCATTCAACATGGCGGCGCCCGCAACCAGCCCGGAGGCTACAGAACTTGTTGCAAAAAAGAACAGCTGGCTCCATTACATGGAAATACTTCGGTTTTAAGTCGTCAGACGAACAACAGACAGATGTCTACTGCCGTGAATGCCGTGAAAGTTTCTGCCAACCAAAGCTCAACTAATCTCCACAATTCTATAACGCGGAGTGTTGAATATGAAAGACAGAGCGCAAGGTGGTGTAGCGTCACAGAATTCATGGCATTTCGCAAAGCGGTGGACATGGCAACCATATCCGTCGTTGAACAACGTGGCTTTAACGTATGCTAAAAACCCTTGATCCTAGTCAGATACAGTTTACCCAGTCGGCATTACTTTTCAAGACAGGAACTCCCACGACTGTACACTACAGAGAGAGCGCGGCTTGCTGCTGAATTGGAAAAGGTTACTTACAACAGAGGTCCTGCAAAGATGAGCTTGAGTTTAGTTGTTTTATTTTTGAATGAAAAGAAGGCAATGTGTATTATTTTACAGTTAAATGATTATTTATGTTATCAGGGATTTTGTTTATATCCTAAATGTTACAGGAGCACTTTGTTCCTATGCACTGCCTGTTTTTTAGTTGTTTTAATTTTGAATGAAAAGGCAATATGTATTTCTTTATTGTTTTATAATATGTATACAAGGATTTCTGAAAGAAAATTTGCAGAAGCACCTCTGAGCTTCAATAAAAAACGACTTTGACATTTGTATTATTTTTTTTTGCAGTAGGGTTTTTTTTTTGGGGTGGTGGTGGTTATAAATCCTGTAAAGATATAGAGATATATATCGTATATCGAGATATAGCAAAATATATCGAGATATATTTTTTGCTTCATATCGCCCAGCCCTAGTGTTGGCCATAAAGGATCAAACTCTGGTCAGTGACACAAACTCTTACAGTGGTTTCCAAAATATTTCAAAATTTAGAAGGTATTTAGGTATTTTAAAGGTATTTGGATTTCAAATTGCTCTTCATATATAATAAATGCACAATAGAATTCCTCTGGACGAGGGGTGCTAAGGTCAAGTTTCACCCCCAAATAATAGCCTAAGCTGCTACTGGTTGCTTCCTCTGTTAGCTGCGAGTGTATAGTTCATTTCGATGGGTTTGTGAGCAAGGCAGGTGCACCCAGCGTGGCGTGCAGCTATAATCTGATAAAATGTTAAATAATTGTAGATGTGGCACTCTGCATCTACTTCATCCAACAAACAGTGTGGCAATCATGTAGCGCTGCATGTAAAGCACCTCTGTCCTGGAAAATATAATAGGCTGAATCGTGTCTAAAATATAAAATGGTGAATTAAGATTGTGTGCGGGTCAAAACGAGATTTCTCTTCTCCATCCACATGAAACTGGAGTACGTTTTCACATCATTGATTTCAAAACGCAGCTCTCAAACGACAGTGATGTGAGGTTTTGAACTCTATGACTTTATTTTGACTGTGTCAATCATCTCGAGGTATGAAATGAATTTGGACTTACGTGATGGAGGACATGGATTCGGTACGAGCCTTCTGTGGGCTTGCCATCATGAACGATATTTGCCACCAGGTCATAAGTGGTGATCTTCTCAGTGGCCTGTGCCTCTTCTGTCAGGTACTCGCGCAAATCCACATTCCTGTCCACACACACAAAACATCAAGAACTCCAACCAAATATCTCAAAGTAGCTCAACAATCAGACTTAGACGTGAAAAACTTGTCTGTGATATTCTAAAACCTCCTAAACCCAACTGAAAAGATTGTTAAGATGAAGAAAATAACCTAAAACAAACAGGCACCCCTAAAGAAAAGGAAAAGGAGAGAGAGAGAGAGAGAGAGATGAGAACTAATAATAATAATAATAATAAAGCCTCTTACGTGATAGGGAAGTTCACAATAGTTGGATTTTTCTCCACAAAAAAGTTGTTCTTGGTGAATCGTTTGATGCAGAAGATGAGGTACGGGGGAAGTTTGGTGAGCTGGAACCTTTTCAGAAAGTTCTCTTTGTAGGTCTTGTACTCCTGTGATTGAAAGTGCAACACAGAAAACCCTGATTTACTCACGGATGTAGACATTTCCCAACAGAACACAGATTCTGAGATAGCAGGAGGCTAGTACACTGTGCTTGCATGTGTTGCTTTGACTCATGTTTATATATATATTTTTATATATATATATTGCCATTGCAGCCATTGATTCTCAGCATGAATTCCAAAACCTACATCCCGTAAAATGAGAGCCTCCACAAGCAATGGACTCGAAAAGAGCCCAAGGCAGATGTTGAGAGACAAATGTTGAACTTCCCTACTCAAACTATTTTGGTTCTGGGTGGTTGAGCTTTAGTACAAATCTCTTGCTTTCCATTGACTTGGACTGAGCTCTTCACTTCTCCCTTAACCTCAGTCTGTTAAAACTTTGCCATATGAATCAAGACAGCACAACGAAGCTGTATTTATCAGCCTGATAAAGTGGTTTTGAAGGATCAACAAATCTTCACTCCTGGTAGTTTTGAAAAATGATTAAAGGTAAAAACATAATTGAACAAAAAGTGATGCGCCACAGGTGAAACTATTGTGTAATATTAATAATAGTATAAATAACAATTCATTAGTCCTGTAAAACAAGGATTTGTTGAACATGGGGGATTGTTTATATTACTTATACTTACACTGAGTTTGTGCATCTAGTTTTAATTTGATAGCTAAGATTCCTGCACGACTCCATTCTGATAACTACCCTTTTCATAGAAATCAAAAGCACCATACATTTTTTTTTCTTTTCGCAGTAAATACGCATCATGTGGTTTAACATCGAACTGCATAAATGCTATGTTGGCTAATGGTAAACAAAATAAATGGTAGACAATAGAATAGTTTCTTTTTCTTATGATGAATCCAAAGTAATTTCACAGATCTCTTAATTCATAGATGATACATCCGCACAGGGTTTTTGTGAAAGTCCAAAACTGTGTTTGTAACTAAATATATTTTGGGGATAGACTCATAGATAGTCCACTGTATAGATAACTACTGAAAACCCATAAAAACATTTGTGTAAAAAATGCAATTCAGGAGGAAATCATTTTCTGTCATTCTGCAGCCATCCACAGGGGGCTACTTGACTTCCTGATATTCGATAGAGTGAAAACTGAAACTTTGGATTTAGTGGAATGAAACTGTGGCTGTATGGAGCTGTGGTTGTGCACCTTCTCAGTGTTGCCGTTGAACTTGGTGAGGATGTTGAAGAGAGGAACCTGAGGAATGATGAGCTGCTCTTTCTCATCTTTGTAGAGTGGTGCAGTGGGTAGATCCAGGGTCAGGTAGAGGAAGCTGCACTCAGACATCTCCTCCTTATACTCCTCCTTCTCCAGCAGAGCCTCCTTCTCTTCTGCAGGCTAAAGGAGAATATCACTGAAAAACACTCTAGTAATACAAGTTGCATGGCAGGAACAAACATAAAAAGATTGTTTCCGTTTAAAAATTCTAATCCTAACTATTGCTAATTTCAGCAGAAAATCCCTCCAGGAAATACTTTGATTTGCGAACTTTTCACAACAAGCTGGAGACCTACCAGGTCAGGATGAGGAAGTTTCTTTGAGAAGATTCGCATGGATCCCTGAAAGGCTTTGGTGATGATGGCTGTAGAAAACAACGCCTTAAATAAACTCTTTGAAAATTTAGTTGGATGACACTAAAATATCAAAAAGAACTAACATGGTTTTTTCTTTGTTCCACCGAGAGCGCCATGCAATGCGTTCAGGAACCAGGAGAGAAAGTCAACAGCGTCCCCTACAGGGCAAAGAGGACATCATCAGCAGCTGTCCCGGACAGTTTCGTATTGGCAAAATATTCAACCAAATACATACTTGCAATAACTTTTTATGTTAATACAATTAAATTATTTTTTTTAATACATTAACTTAGCCAATAATACAGTGATTGCTGCGCTTAATCTTGGACAAAATTTTTTTTTTTACGATTAATGTTGACCGCAGTTTAGTAGACTGTTGTTGTTCTTGGTAAAATGTGGGAAGAAATTATTTTTCAAGCACAATAAATACCAACATTTGCATAAACCAGAATTTTTACGGTCTGTGTATCTAGAGGTTTTGTAGCGTTCATTTTCTTTATTAATCTTAATTTTCAACTATTCTAATGATTTCTGCATACGTTATGATTTAATTAACATAAACATGATAACCGAAAATCCTTCTGTAAAAATTCCTTTTTTGGGGACATCTATTAGCATTTTAGGAAACGTCTGCAGTAGAAAGTGATTCAAATGGTGTTTTCTAAAACAAACCTTTTTTTTTCAGTGGTTTGAAAATGTATTCATTGCTGAAGTATGTTGATGCACTAAAATCACAGATATTTTTTTAACTATTGTTATTATAAAATATTTGCATACATTTTTATTTTATCATATTTATGCAAGCCATAAGAACTAAAGTAAAGTTTTTTTTCTGAAACTTGAAAAACAACTCCAACATGAAGGGGTTAAATGAAGAATGTGATCTATAAAAAAATACAAAATATACATTTAATCAACAATTTTATCTTTGAAGAAGTGAAAATCCAATTTACTGATATTTTATTTTCTGATTAGTACCTGGGCCTCTTCAGGTAAAACCTATATCTTAACAAAGAGCAATTAAAGTGTCTCCGAAACAGACCAGTTTCCCCTACCGTTACGTAAAGGGGGTTGGTCAACCCCTAAACGTGCTAGCTTAAAATTAGTAGAATGTAAACTGGAATGCAATTATGAACCTAATTATGATAGGATCCTATAAACCAGAGTGCACAAAACCCTTAATTCAAGAGTATCCTTTCATGAATTCCTGAGCAACCACTCTCATCAGCGATCAGCAACATATTAATATTACAATAACTAACATCATATTTATCTACGCTTCAAAATTATAATTTTTAAGTAGCTAGAAGTGCCAAGAAACTGCATACACTATTTAGACATAACGCTCCCATCATCAAAATGTGGTTATTGTTGTTAAAAAATGGAATGTGTGTGTTTTATTGCATGATTTCCAAAATCAGAACATGTCCGTAACAAGAACTACATTGATTCAAAGCCAAATAATTTAGTTTAGCATGTTATATTTGTACTATGAAGCATGATGCACCTTGTTTCGTGATCTGAAATGTCTTTTTACTGCATAGCACCACCGCCTGCAACATTTCATGTGGCGACACGTGAGCTTTGAAGTTTCGTGGATTCCAGAGTTTGCGCATGAGCTCGCCAAAACGCTGCACCAACAGGAACATGATATCGCCGGGAGGACGACGAATCCCATGATAGCTCTCCTCTTCCAGAAAGTAGTTCCGCAGTGGAGGCACGTTGGACAAAGCCTTGAAGGGAAAAAGGTCAATGCCTCAGTTAATAAACAGGGCATCATTTCAAATGCACCGAATTCTCCACTGTGTGCCACGGATAATAGAAACTTACATTTTTAAACCCAATCAATGGAAAGCATTATCTTTTACAGTCAAAACCACTTTACTGTGGTATGGCTTGTTGATGCTGCATGAATAATGAGCCATACGAGTCAAGCTTAATTTATGAAAAGATAGTAAAATCAAATTTGGAGCTATGGGAGAAACGCTTACCTGCAGCACCACATTGGCGTAGTCATTAGCCTTGATATTATTGAGACCCACAATTCCAGGCAGGTAAGTTGTGCCGTCATACGCTCTGTAAAGCTTCCCTTGCTTATCTAAACCAGAGATGTGCTGTTTGGTGAAGGTAGGTTTTAGCACATACTGAAATAAAGAAATAAGGAAGAAATGTAGCTTTACTATAGATGCCACAATAACATGAACATTAAACGGTGGTGTTATACATGAAGAGATGCAGAAATGAGAGACTGGATCTCCCATTGAGGGCTTTCACACCTGACTTGTTTAGTTCGATTCATTTGGACTAGAGTTCGGTTCCTCGTTTAGTTCAGTTAATTTAGGCAGGTGAGAAAGCATTAAAAACCTGCTCTAAATGACGGTCTAGGCACGAATCTAAACAAACTTTAGGGCTGTTACTTTGTGGTAAGAAACTGATCGAACTCCAATCCAAACTAAACACAAATTCGCTTTTTGTGTGAATACAACAACCATACTCGCTTGCGTTGGGCATTATAGGTTGGCATATGTCTGTTACCAAAGTAGCGTTCATCATGGCAGCTCACGGTCAAACTTGACATTGTTTGTAATGCAAGCATCATTTACAATGGACACCATAATCAATTAACACAAATGATATAGTACCGTATTTTTCGCCGTATAAGACGCACTTTTACTTCCCCAAAACTGAGGGGGAAAGGTTAGTGCGTCTTATACGGCGAATGCAGAGCTCCGCAGAGCGGAGGGCTGTCACGGCCGTAGGAGAGGCGTAAGAGAGGCCGCGGCTTCGGCCTAGTTCCCGTTATGGTAAAAATATACCTTCTCAATTGATAATAAACACTCGAGACCGTTTGAGACAGAACACAGCAAATGCGGCTATTTATTGTAAAGATTTAGCAGTCTCAACGCATTTCCTACACAAGTACAGAGACTTTTTCAAGACGTGTCTGCTTGGTAAATATCCTCTTGTAAATTTACACTATTTTGTGTCAGAATTTTACTAGGAAATTAAAAATATGCATCATAATGAAACTAAGTTTTGCTATAAAGTAATACATAAGCTTTTTAACCCGTTTTTGACGAAGCGCGTCATCTTTGGGAAGCGTAAAGAGAGGGCTCTCTCCTTGGAATCCAAACATACATCTCCTTGTAGAAGTAGATTTTGTAATCCGGAGAACTATGGAGAAAAGCACTCTGAACGAGGAGCTTCGTTGACACGTAGTGAGACCAGCTGTTGCTTACAGTAGCTCTCTCAGCCGTGGACGCGAGCCTTTACCGGAGCTGGAGGGGGAGGAGCGGTGCAGCAGCAGACGGGGGACCAAGGCGGAGCTACGTAAAAGGGCCGGGGCTTCGCAGAACAGAGCGTTTTAGCACTCCTCAATGTCTACCGCAGGAGATTCAAGGATTACTCAAATATGCATGAATGATTCAAAGTCACGATTCAGGTGCGTTTTTAATGAGGGACTGACATTATAACACAACATAAAGTTCAATAAAGTAGATTTTACATAATACCCCCATTAAGGCCGTTTAAGGGCCTACAATTTCCCGGAATTTATTTACTGATATTTAATACTTTTTAATACCCCACTCACACTCTGAATATGAATGAAAATAAAGGTCTTACGTATGACTGAAAAAACATCAATGTGTATCGTCAAAGTGTGTAGAATATTTAGAATCAACTCACTTCAGTATTGTTCAGAAGAATGGGCAACCTTGTTTTTGTATGGAAAAACCAAAAGCCTAATCAATTAATCTGTTATCAATTCTAACAGTTCAGATCAATCATGAACACAGAGTTTCTTTTCAGCTCTCAGACACAAACTAAAAGGAAATGTACTGTACTCACTGTAATGTCCTCTAATGAAGAGTCAATAATCTCGTAGTTGTCTGGGAGGCAGTAAAACTTTAATGTATGGAGATTAAGAAAAACATGATGTGCCACCTGAACGCTGTGGATATACGCATGAGACTTCTGACCTCGACCTGAGAAGAAAGTGAAACAGAAAAAGGATTATTTCCTCAATAACACTAATGTTCCTGATTTAGTGCACTGCGTAAATGACACTGTTTCTGTTTATTGTCTCGTGTGATTAGAGCTTTGTCGCTGTCTTGAGAACACTCCCAGCTCGGCTCGGGATAGAGTCTCATCAGAATGGCTGCCAAAAAAAGATCGGTACTAAGGACAGAAAATCCCTCGAAAAGTGCCAGGAACTGAGAAGTCCACAAAAAGACAGAGATGAACGACAGAGAAGCCGGATCAGATTTGGTTAAAAACCAACTATAACATATCATAAAAGATCAGAATAGGCGGTGGTACTCACCTTGGAAATATTTCCCACAGATCAGACAGGCGTAGCAATTGATATGTGATAGAGAGATGGAGCAAAGCTTCTCAAAGTCGAAATCCAGAACACTCCTAAAGGAAAAGAAGAAATGTTTCTGGTAGAGAAGGAAATCATACAGTACAACTAAGTATCACTGACAATTCCTAAAGCGATTTAGTTAGTAGTTTGATCTACAGCAGAGAAAAAGAGTTTGTTCAGGTTTTAAGAGATGCTGGGGCAGGCTCTTTGATCGGCTGTCCGTCTCACAAGAGATATGCCACTGTCAGAACTGCCGCAGTGTCAGCTCACTTTGAAACGTTGACGTGACAAATGAACATATTACAGAATGGTGCTATAGCGCTACTAAATGGGCCTGGAACAACTAACAGGCTTTTTATATTGACGTGTGAGCACAATGCTGCACAAAGCTGTTGTGTTCCACTTGAAAGATATTTTAGAATTGTGGCAAACAACAGCTGCATCTACTTCAACCGGACAGCGAATGAACCAAACAGCAGCGCAGTGACTGGGCTCTGCAGTGTGTGTAAACCACTCTCATCTGTCCTTCAAAAATATAAATGGTTGAATTATGCAAATGCTTGGTTAAGATTGTGACAAGGGTAAGAACACACAATACGAACCTGTTGATGGTGTCCAGGTATGGGCAGTGGCGGCTTCTACGATCTTCACAATGAGAACGGCTGAATTTCACACGTACTTCTGTAAACACCACAGATGAAAATAAGCTGATCACTATGGTTTCACATTTAAAAATCATCAAAATTGAAAAAAATATTTAGCAAAATGATATTCTGAAATACTGATATATTAAAGAAGGATGGGACTGTGACTTGAGTTCTGATAACCGTCATCTGAATATGTAAACTATTGAATTCCATGATCATGATTATGAAAATAAACATGTATTTAAATATACCGGTACATGTCTGGGCCCATTGTATAGTGGATGGTATGCACATTTGCACAGGCCGACGCAGTTTCGAATCCCAAACCTGTCGTCATTTCCTAACCTTTCCCCTTTATCTCCTCCTGTGTCCATACTGTCCTATAGGTTCCAAATAAAGGCAAAAATGGCCCAAAAAACAATCTTTAAAAATAAAAAAATGTATACATAACCATCATCTTTCAGTATTTTCCCCTAACTTTAAATTAAGGGGATGAGGCTGGCAAGAAAAAAAAATCATAAGAAGATTCCAAGAAAAATTAAAAATGATTCAATAAAGCATAATTTTTTTTATGTCAAGCGTTACAACAGTTTGGGTTTGGTTTAGGTTTCATTCTATGCAATCAATAAATTAACTTCTTTGATTAAAATTGATGCAGAATTTGAAGGTTTTCGAATTTGTTAGCTGGAATTTCATACAAGACTATTTGCTGATGATCTTTTCAAAGATAGTTCGGTTATGGGCAATGCTCTTGATTTCATTTCAATATTTTCTAAAATATCAGGTTTAACATCTTGATCATAAAAAACGTCAACATTTCCCTTTATTTTCTTTATTCAGAAGATGAAATACTGGAGTAATAAATGTAAAAGTTATATTGAATATTTGGGTATATCTACAACTCGAGTATGTAAAAATTATTATTATTATTAACAATAATTATAATGTTACTCCACACAGCTCAACAATTTGGAGTAACATAATTATTTTCATGAACAGTAAAAGTATCTGCTGCAATGGACTGGCAACCTGTCTGGGGTGTACCCCTGCCTCTCGCCCAATGTGCCCCGCAGATCCCTGTGACCCCAAAAGGGAATAAGCCAGATGGAAAATGAATGAATTAATCAAAGTATCTGTAAACAAAGATGATATGAAAAAAAAATAGTTTTCATTTCAGATTTATGAGATAAGGAGGGAAAATTGTAACAGTATAAAACTTTCAAAACAAATTGAACAAATGCTGGTTGTTTGGGGTTAAGTGGTTGGTGAAATATTGTATGATAATAGATGTACCTATAAGTAATAATCTGTGATTGGTTGTGTTGCAACTGTGATCTTGTCTGAATTGCAGTTATGTAACAAAAAGTGTGATAATTATATGTACTGTTCTCTCAGCCAGAGTTCAGTCTGCCATTTTTGTTTTTAATGACCAAACTGTCCTCTTTGGACACCTCTATTCTTGTATGTGGTCATAGATGGGTGTGTAACACATTTATGGTTTTCCTGGTTTAAATTAGGCAGCTTGCATCTCTCTTTTGATCAATGCTACCACATATCGATCACATCTAACAAATAACGTTAGCACCACATTTAACAATCAAACGTCCATTTAAGACACACATTTGACTAAATTATTTAAAGCACTAGGAACCATGGAATGGACATATTTGCCTACGTTTACGTGTATGTTAACGTTAACAATCACAATTTCGTTACGTACTTGCTATGACTAGCATGTGCTACAAAGGCTCGAGTTAAATTTGCTCATAAGAAACCCAGACATACCTTGCTCTTCATCTTCATCAACGCCTCTCTCTCGTTTGATGGACGTAATCATTTTAATAAAATTGCAAGCAAATTAAAGTTCTCTACACAGTAAATAAAGATGCACATTTGCGAGTAGTACGAAACTCCCGCCTTCACTTCCGCTCTAAGAACTGGACGTCCCACAATACAGTTTCCGGGGTTGAATCGGAAAGCCGAGAACTGCTGAAAAGGGTTTAGTTCGCTTTTGTTTGTTGTCTAATTTAATTTAGTTTCATAGTATATACGTTCATTTAATTAAAAAAAAATGTGCACTTATTCGTTAACTAATAAAATCAATAACAGATTTGTTTATTTAACTCTGGTATGCGTTTTATCGTCCAACAACTTTGTACAGTGACCCTCTGCACAGGGAACGCTTGTCAGTGCGCTGAAAATGAAATTATTTTGATTAAATGCACTGGTCAGAAAGATGGAGATGGAGGTGGAAAATGGGAAGTACAAGCCAGGAGGTCGTCTGGACATGAGCCATGGTTTCCTTCAGCATATCAGGAGGAATCAAATCGCCAGGTTCAATACTTTTAAAATGAACTGTCTTTAGTACTTTAAAAACATTACAAATGGCTTCTCCAGTTCATTTGATTTATAACAATCGGATAACACACGGAGTGTTTTAAAAGGCCAATTTATATCGTTCTGATTCATGCCGTAATTTGTATTTTGATGCACAGAAGTCCATTTAGATAAATATCAGAGAGTGAATGGTTTCTTTGTGTTATATTAAATTCGAATTGTAAACGCATTTAAAAATGAACATTGCATTTATTTTATGTTCCCTAACCTGCAAATGGTGTGTATTTGCAGCTTGGTACTATTTATTTTAGATTAATTAGTTGTCTGTAAAATTTCATTGTATGTACTGAATATCAAATTCAGTGTGTTTGTAATGACGTGTAGCTTTATATGACATTATTTTTTTCTTTGCTCAAAATTGGGCACTTTTTGGTGTTGAAATATAATTACACTTTTACATTTAATACGTTAAAGTAGTGGAGGAGATGAAAACTGATTTAGAAGTGTTTTAATATCTGCATCGTGTTTACTGTGTTCTATTTCTTTATATTGAACCATAAACAGAGATGATTATGACAGAGAAGTGAAACAGGCCAAAGAGAAAAAGAGGCACAGACACACGAACAATCCTCGCCGTCCCAGAAGACCAGACCAGGAGGTTTACCATCCTCGCCACCGCAGTAAGTTTTCCATTCATTCACTAAATCACTGAACTCCTGGAGCACCATGCCCCTTTTAAAACCAGAATTGTCCCTTACACCCACTCTTCTCCTTGGTACACCCCTGAGCTCCATTTTTAAGGCTTCCAGTAGACGTCTTGAGCATCTATAAAGGAAAGACCAGTCTTAAAGATTACTATTTGGCTGTTCTTAAAACATTTAAAGAGCCCATATCATCATTTTGAAAAGGAAATTATTTGTTTTTTGAAGTCTCCAACAACAGGTTGAAATGCATCCAAGGTCCAGATTTTTAAACAACTCAGTAATTAATTGTTTTATGACTTGTTTGTGCGAAACTCCTCCCTTACATGATGCATTGGATCTCATTGGATACTTTGTGTCATGTGCATCTCAGAAACAGAAAGTCACTGTAACAACGAATTGTACCACTGTTATTACTCATGTATTATGAGAAAGTGAGTAAACAACACAGTGGATTCCTCACAGACAGTGGTAAAGATCCAGTTACATGAATGTTTTGCCACTTTAACAATTTTTGTAAGTATGATACATATTTATCATGTGTAGGTGAACATGTGGAAGCCGCATGATACAAGTAGCTTGGCACTGAGAGTAGCAGGAGCTTTGTTTAGGGAGGGTTATTTTGTTTATTTAAACTAAAGATTCGGTTGGAAGAAAGAACTCAGAGTCAACTCTTTAGTATTAAGGAAGGACTATTAACTCAATACACAGAATTTTCACATTCATTCATTCATTCATTCATTCATTCATTCATTTTCCATCCAGCTTATTCCCTTTTTGGGGTCATGGGGGTCTACCGGTGTCTATCTCCAGCACATATTGTGCGAGAGGTGGGTGTACACCCTGGACAGGTTGCCAGTCCATCGCAGGGCACATTTCCAAAATTAAAACTCAAAACATATGTTCATCATGAAATGGGCATTTTAAATCTCAAATCTGCAACAATTAAGGGACCCAATAATAGGCCAAACCTCAGGATGCACTTGGCTCCAATGCGTTCTGTTACAATTTTTTTTTTTACTGTTTAATTGAAAAGACTGGTGCTGTCCACCAATGTTTTCCTTCTGATATTCTGCTCGTCAATCCCTGCCCCTACTTCTCTCTGTAAAACATTGAAAAAAATCATGGATGCCGATCGGCTGATGACAGGGAGCTGTTTGCAAAAACATAGAGAAAAGAGAGGATTTGTGGGGTGCTATTTCTTTCCTGTTTCCTGTACGAAGTGGCTATGAAAATGTGGGATGAGCAGCTCTTTGCGTCCTAATCGTATTTTCAAAAAACTCTGCTTTCATTGATCATTCTCTTTGCAAAAAACAAGTCCGATATGGCAATCTGAAACTCTTTGAATAGGTGTATCTCAGTGTATAGGTCTTCAGACACCGCTTAATTGTTTTCATGCTGTTGTTCAAGAACTGATGGTCACATGATGTGCCTGCAGCTGGATGCCATTGGAGATGTTTAGTAAAATGAAGCATGTGTGCTTTAGATGAATCTGAGTGTGGTGTGAACGCAGAGGGGGATGACTGGAACGACAGTAGCTCTGGCACCGAGCAAGAAAACCCCCGGACAGAGCTATTCTGGCTCGACTATCAAGCAGACAGTGGAAAAACAACATCCTTCATCGTGCATAAGGTAATGCTTTGGGATCTTTTCTCCATCTCCGTTTAATTCAAGCCTCTCATTTCAAGTGGTGCTTTCTTTTGATTCAAGTTTCTCCTTTTATTTCCAAGCACAGTTTTGTGGTCGTATGGAATGAAATGAGTAAAATCTAGTGTAGTAGATATTCATGGTGATTATAAATAGCTCCTAGACGGCTATTGAAACATGGAAAAGTGTTGAAAAGATTTTTCCCTTTCTAGGAGGACAAACCAGAATGGATTGTGAAAAAAGTTGCAGAGAAGAATATTTTGGATCCGGGCATGAGGGCGGCACTTCTGGCAAGAGTGGGAGAGGAAATGAACAAGCGCTGTTACAAAAGCTGAGAACAGATCCCAAATCCAGACGTCTAAAGTTGCAACAACATCAAGCACCACTGAAAGCACTTAGTGTTGCTGCCTGTCCATATGATTCTCGAAAAAGACTAGTAAGGGCCTTAATTTGTGGATAAAAGGGAGCCGGACGTTCCTTGTGCGAAGGATTGCATGCACTGAAAGTTGTGTCTAATGGTTTTCTGAGTTCTTCAAAATAAATAGCTTTGTGTTAAACAGACATGTACATGCTGAAGATGCTTTAAAGATTCTTGTATTTCTTCTAAATCTCTCTGCAGTAGCAGTTTTAACACACCCTTTAGTGAAATCAGTACATTCAACATGCCAGGATATTACATCACCATTATTGTTGATAAAGTAACTGCCCCATTTAATATGTGTTTAATTTCAATTTAGTTAATTAAGGCTACTGTCCCCAGTGTAGTTTGTCACAGATGTTGTTTCGCTCTTGTTAAATTAATTCCTCACATAATTCCACAAATGTACAGTGGTCTAAGAACTAGTGTGAATGCTGACAATGCTGTACAGTGTTTCGAGAAGAATAAAAACAACCTCATCTTGATGTGAAGATCTCTATTGTTTACCTTCATAAACTGTTAACTGGAATGTCAATATTGATATGCTAACATTTATCTTTTTTTTCTGTTAGTTTTCAACATGTTTAAGATCTGTCTCTTTTCCGAGCGCTATCTCTTCGTTACTGATTGTGTAATGGTCTGCTGTAAATAAAGAGTTTTCTAGTTCTGAGTCATTGTGATTCATGTGTTGCTGGCTGAACACTAGACAAAAAAGGCAATTATTTTAATTGTGACTAGTTCTGGTTGCAACTATCTTCATTAATCTCGCTTGTATTTCAACACTACCTTGAGATTATTTTATAAGTGAAGTTGAATTTGTTCAAATATACAAATCAGATCAAAGGTTTTGTAATGCTGCTATATTCATTCTCTCATGACGGAAGATGAGTGATTTATCACTTTAGGCCAATTGCTTCTCTGCAGACTGTAGTACATTGATGTCAGGTATTATGTTGGATGTGTGGACGTAAAGTATTTCAAGAGCATACATGCTTGTCAATCTGCTGACAGTGCGCGCATATTTACATTGCATTGCATGTTGAGGATTAAGGTTGCCCTGTACTACCAGGAACAAGTTGGAAAACATAGACAACATTTATCAAAGTAAATGAACCAAAAGGCAGTTCTGAAGAAAATTGCTGCCTTATGTCTCTTTATTAGTAACGAGCTAAATGTAGCTCTTTATAGAAGAGCTAATTGTTGTCATAGCTTTTTAAAAAACTATTGAGGATGAAGTTGATCCCAAACAACCTCTGAAGGCTGTAAACAATAAATACTTTCACAAATAACCTTTAATTTTCACCAATAAATAAAATGTAGTGAATAAATCTGAATCAAATTCATACTTTGCACCATGTGACTCGTAAGTGTTGTTTTTATCGTTGAGCTGGTGTTTTTGAATCACCTCTCCCGTGGTAGGTGTCACCATCCTGCACTTTGTCTCCATTCCCCTAGAGGTCCCAGTGTTTCCCCTCTGCCTTTGTTCTTCCTTGTGTGTTCTTGTTTACCTTATTTTTATCACCTTTGACTCGTTCCAACCCGTATTTTTAAGCTGTCACTTTTTCTCTGGTCTTCACTTGGTTTTTGAGTCAGCTTCTGTGAACCTGCCGTGCATTCCCTTGGTTTCTTGAGCTACGTCCAGTAAGACTATTTAATTTTCTCCTGTTGCCTTAAAGTCTATCTGTTTTCACCCTCGTGGAGTTTTCTTTATATGTTTGTTATACTGAATATTTTTATTCCTCATCCCAAAAAGAATCTAGTCGTGTGTTTTGCTATATTACCTTTTTTATTGAGAAGAATCTTGAACTTTAATTTTTATTAATAAATCCTTGTATCCTGGATTGCCTCTTGTAGTGTATTTCCTTTGGGTCCAACACAACTGTCCCTGTGCCTCAGTGGATCACACTCCAGTCTCCACACCAGATAACTGGGCTCATGACCCGGCTGTGACAGTAGGGTCATCATTTTGATCTTGATTGATTTATTTTGTTAATGGGGAAAGACCCTTGTCCTCATTTTGTAGCTGCATCAATCAATCATTTCCTCATAAATTCCTTGATTTCAACAGGCGTTCTGGAGACACTGCCTATCACTGTAGACTGTGGAAAACTGCATAATCATGTGATTGCATATTGTAGAGCTAGAAATTCAAACTGTAAGATTTTTCTCTGCTACAGTTAAAGTGTGGGAGCCATAAGCTATAGCACACAGCTTGCCATCTTGTCTCTTGTAGAGGACAACACCCAGGCCTTGGTGTGGGGGATAAAAGGGTTCTAAAACTCTGGGAACCTAAACAGGATTCATCAGGTAAACAACTGGTTTAAGACTGACTGGTGAGTGTCCGTGGACTCAATGAGAGTTTTAGATGGTATGTCCCTGCTCTTGTGTTCTGTTTGACATCGCTCCTGTTTATCTGAGACAGGTCTCAGCATCTGTAGATGTTTTCAGCAGTTTGGACAGAGGGGACGTGATGT
This sequence comes from Danionella cerebrum, assembly GCA_007224835.1. Classification (NCBI taxonomy): domain Eukaryota; kingdom Metazoa; phylum Chordata; class Actinopteri; order Cypriniformes; family Danionidae; genus Danionella; species Danionella cerebrum. Next base: position 318,377 of record SRMA01027335.1, read on the forward strand.
GTGAAGTTGTTGATGCATTGGCGATAATGGCTCAATAATCGCTCTCCAACAGTACCTGGCTTCCTGTTGTAGTCACAGTATCCACTGGATCCATCTGGTTCTTTGCTGCAGACACAATCCTTCTGTGATTCCTGATTTTCTTGGTTTTACTTTAATCCCATTCTCTCAACCACTTTAGTTCTCTCTTGATATCAATGACATGGTCTTCAAATGTCCTGCTGAATACAAGAAGGTCATCCAGGTATGGGACACATCACATCTCTTAAACAATCCAGACATTCTTCCATGCAGAGCTGGAATGCTACTGAGGAATTCATCAACCCGAAGGGTATCCAAACCCACTTGTAACGGTCTCAAGATGGCGCAATTGCTATTCGATGCCTGCTGTCTTTGACATGCTTGGTCCAGTAATAAAACAATGTTTCCTCACTCATTATATCCTAGACTCTAGGAATGCTGTCTGGGTATGTCTTCCTGTTTATTTCCGTATAGTTGCAAGGACCCATCTTTTTTTTTCTTACACAAATGACAGGCCAGGAGTAAGAAGATAATTGTGACACTGAGGAGTCCTGAAGGTAAGTTATAAATCTCATCCTACAATGGTTCTATTGGCTTTTTTTGCAGGCTAAAATAGAGCACATGGTAATTTGCCACTGTCTATTTGTTAATCAACAGTGCTACACTGTCCCTGAAAAACCACCAATGGGGTCCATCATGACTACTCCTCCGTGTGAATTGGTCTACAGACTATTTACACCAGGAACCTAGCAAAGTCATACTGGATGTTCGCCCATGACACCAAATAAAATATATAAATTATCACAATCCTTTTTTGGGAGTTTTTCTTAATCATTGTGAATGCTCATTCGAAGTTGATAAATATCTACCCAACAAAGTCAGCCATATAACAAATTGAAAAGCTTAGACAAAGCTTCAGTGTTTGCATTATAGAAAATGCTGGATTCTAACACAGGTTTGTGTTTCACGAGTGTGGAGTTTGAATTGTTCATGAAGCAAAATGGCATTGCTTCCTTATATCAGGAAAACACATTTTCATCCATCTATGACATGCCTAGCAGAGAGAGCAGTTCAAACATGAAAGGAAGAGATGAGGAAGATGAAAAGATACACACTGCAGACTAAATTGTCAAGAGTTTTGTTCAGTTACAGGATGACACTGCGTATCACAACAGGAGTTTCACCTGAAATTATGTTAAGTATTGGGTAAATAATCATGAGTGTGATGTAGTACTGGAAGAGACCAACAGAGGGACCTCGTGTTGTACTTCATAGAAGTGTTCACAGAAGACACTTGAAGAACTGCCCCATGTCTAAGGATACATCTTGATGTGTATATAAGAGTTGACTTCAGATGAACATTAATTAATCCTATGATACACAGGTGAAGAACGACCAATGAAAGTTGGCTCTTTTGATGAAGTGAGCAGATGTAAAAGAGCTGCACGGTGACCTCATCCCATGTTTAAAAAAAACAGGAAATAAATAGCAAAATAATCTCGATTAGAACCAGTGTGTAGAGGGATTCACTGACCCTCCATAGCAACCATACTCTTAACCCTAGCAACTAAATTGACAGATCTCTATCTTAGATAAGGAACACCATAGACTCAGGACCAATTGTTGTGGCAAGGGGAACATTATATGACATCATAGCAACCAGAAAATTTTACTTAGCTACCATTTCTGTAGACCATAAGTTCAATTTAGGAAAATCAAAAGGGTTTTTAACAAAGGTTCCAACCTTTTCTTTTGTTCTGGAGGACCCTAAACATTTATATAATGATATGAGAACATCCCTCCCACATCCATGCCACTTCTCTTTCAAATAAATGAATATTTACTTTTATATATGACTATATGAACACATTTAGTATATACAAATAGTTTGAAAATTATTAACATTCCAATTATATTTCGAACATTGATGCACAACATAGTGTTAAATTATTCTACGGCAACATTTTATAGAATTTATGTATCTATTTACACCTTTCAACATTGAGACTATTTCAACCTAAATCTTGATCTGGTCTTGATTTTTGAAACTGTAAAAACAGCTTCCTTTACCCAACACAAAGTTGGCCTCTAAGTTAAAAAATCTTGCTTATTTTCGTACCTGGCAGAACAGCCCAAAAAAATCTTAATTTTGTTTATATTTAGGGACAATTGATGATCATTGATTTCTGAACAATCACGATAATATTCTGATTACTCTTGAAAACTTTGTTACAGTGCTGTCAATGACCGATTTAAATACGGCCTTTTGACTTTCTGTTCTTATAAACAGAAGCTCAGAGATTCTAAAAGAATCTGCTTCTGTGTGAGATTACTTTAAAATGTTAAATATATTTCTTTTTCACACATTTACCAAGTTTAAAATGAGGTTTGATTCTTCTTCAAAAGAGTTTATGTGGAATGTTCCAGATTACATAACAGTTTGGCACAACCATCAGAGGCCCTTCCAGAAAACGAGAATCTGGCGCGGAGTCAAACTGCTGAATGTAAGCAGATTGTGAGGGACACTCCGATGTTCACTTTCTCAGGAATCCACGTGTCTGTCTGTATCCTGATTGGTGGACCATAAACTAACAACCGAACCGGCTTCACTCCTCTCTCTTTGCCATGATTGGCTGATCATAGGCCAACTACAGAGCTCACATGTCTTTCTGAGCCGTGATTTGCTGAGCAGAGACCAAAGACAGAGCAGATTTCGGCACACACCCCTGTGCAGCACGTGGCTTTCAGTTTGAGAAATTGAATTATTAAACCAATGCCTTTTAATTTCCACAACCCACAATGAAGAGAATATTGTGTAAACCATGCATCCATATAAACAAAAGACAAAGAAAGAAGATCGTATTGCACTTCACAACAGGGAAAGTTGGGTAACTGCTGTTTACTACAGTTAAACATGATTTACTTTTGTCATGAAAAGATTCAAAGAGACTATAACTTGGACTTCAGACAGGAAATTTGAAGCACAAAGTGTGTTACCCTTCCTTATCCAATGCCTGGTGAGACATTCGGTGTCTACAAGGTTTCATTATCAAACTCATAACAACTTGTTTTCAAACTTTTAACATCACACGGTATGCATCACTCCTGATCTTTGCCACTATTCAAATCTCTTGTCCTTACTAACTGGTTCAGTAGCCAGCACGATAAAGATAACAAGTAGTCTCCAGATACCTAGACCTGTACGTGCCACTGATCGGGAAACGGAAATCTCTTCATCTGATATAATCTTTGAACTTTTGTGGACCTGTGAACTTATTGCTCCGATTAAAACTTAGTTGATTTCCGTTTCTGTTTTTCTATTTGCCCCTTTGAAAGTTTTTAGTTATCAAAAGTAATATTTTGTCATTGTGAATTAAAGTGGATTGGATACTAACACACATCGAAGGTGTATTTCATAGGTGTATTTTTAGTTAAGCATGATAAAGACATTTCAAAATGGTAAAAGTCATATTGAAGTAATGTAAAAAATTTTTTAATTCTTTACTCATACCTATCTAATGCTCATTTGTTTGAAGTTAAATTAAATGACCCAAGTCTAACAAAAAGTCTCTTATTAAGTCAGAATTTACAATCTTGAATGTATGACGAAAGTCAGTTGTTTTGTTGTTCTTTTGACCATCTAACTGATTGATTGACAGTGTGGGTGTGTGTGCTGTAACCTTTCAAATACTGTGAGTGTGATGTAACGTTAGAGCTTGTGAGAAACGTCCACATGGAGCTAATGATGGCAAAGATCACCTTTGGTCCATTCACAAAGTTCATTGCAGCTCTTGGAATAAATGATAACTATAATATCCTTCAAAATAATGTAACAGCACTGTCTAAACCGTATACTTGAGAGGCTTTAACACTACTTACTCTTCTTTCTTACAGTTATTTTATATTATATTATAAAGCTACAGAGAAAAAGCTTGCGGGACTCAAAATGTTGTCATTTTACAAAACAGCTTTTCTTACACGCCCAAGTTACAAATCACAAATGGACATTGGACTTCCACCGCTAGTGACCGATATATATATTTATATACCTTTAGAGCTCTTTAAATTAGATATGTAAATTATTGACCTAACCGAGTCAGATTTAACAGTCAGAATGAAACAATCCAAATGATCTGCATTAAAAAAACAAGGACCCATGAATATGCAAACCAGTTAGATCAAAGAATTGTTTTGAGGATTCCGCCAACCTTAGAAAGGAGTTATTTTCTCCAAAGCAGCAATGCAGTCACCATTAACAGCTAACAAGGAATAGAAAAAACAACAACAAATAAACTTGATCAGCTTGATCATCTCTCTGCTGGGTAGTCACGTGATGTGTATTCAGGGGAGGCAGGTGAGGCTGTCAGTGTGGAAAGAAAAAATATTTTAAAAATCAATTATATTTATTCAATAATTTGTTCTTTATACATTTGTGACATATAAACTCACCATGTTGGGTGTTAGAAAGAAAAGGAACACTTCTACAAACAAGTTATTGATTCTTTTCTCTAGAAGGAGAAGCACATGGACTTCATTTATAAGTAAAGGCAAAAACAGGAAGGATCAAAGAGCTCCTCATGGAGTGTGACTTGATTATCTGTGCATCCCGATAGGAAGCGACGTGCCTTCTAGTTTAGTTATTTTTAGGAGTAAGACTCTGGGTACTCTTTCATAGCAGTCAGCACAGGTCCAGTACAGTGCCAGACAGTTATATGGCACAAGATAAAAATAAAATATCCGGTGCAGACTGAGGAAGTGCTCTCATATATATATTTATTATCAGTGTCAGGCAGGCGTGAACTGCACATTTCTTTTACTTTTTGTGATGCACAATTTGGGGACAAATAGCTCTAAAAGGGTATTGATTAAAGTGTAAACAATACTCAAATCTTGACGAGCTGATGCTACACGCGCTTTTAATGATCACATGGCATTCTGTCTTCAACAACCTTCACATAGTTCAGTGGGTGCCGAACCATGTGTGAAATAGTGATGTACTGCACATAGTAATGCAATCACGACAAATAGCTAGTCGCACACTGGCATCACGTCAAGGTAGGGTTAGGTAAACGAGTTGTCGATCATCTTAGCACCCCGCTATCATCTTAGCCTCTTCCAACCTCCGGTGATCAACTAAGATTTAGAAGTTAAATGAGGAGGGAGTAGGTTTTTGAGAGCAATGTGTAAATGATGGAACTGTCTTGGATCTAGATATGTAGAATTTTGGATATGTATACATTTTGGAACTTGGGAATGATCAGTGGCAGCTTCCGATACACAGACTCAAAGGATGATAATGGTGTTGAACCAATCTGGGTTTATTAAAAAAAAGAAGAAGAAAAAAAAGGAAGAAGCTGATTGGCTATTGGCACCCATGTGACACCTCTGCTGTGACCAGGTGTCTCATTAAAGAGCATGAGGCTTTTGGTCTGTAAAAAGGAACCAAACAATGTACAAAGAAGTCCAGCAGCAAATAGAGGAGAGACCAAAGCTCACAGCTTGAGAGGACCACTGGCAGGAAAGAGACTCTTTAAAATATGTGTATGCTCTTTGTTTGTTTGTACATTTATTGTCATGTTTGTTTGTGTAGGTTTATAACCCAAGCCCTGGCAAGTCATGGGAACAGGCCCACAAATAAAACAAATTTGGTGGAATTCAGAGCTTTGAGTACAAATTTAATTTCTCAAGATGTGAAGGCCTTTTTCAAGTTTGAGCAGTTTGGTCAAAGTCCTTGAAGAACTTGACAAACGGATCACACTATACTTTGTCTTTGAGGTGCGGAAGGGGTAGCTGTGTTATTATCAGGCATATGAAGATCTTCATGGGTAGGAGGTGGAGCAAGCAAGTCCTTTCACTGTAGGTTTAGATAGGGTGCATACTGGACCAAAACTGGACCACTCTCATTGGGCAAGGGTGCATTATTGTGGGATGCAATACCAATAGACAACCCTTTTAAATTTGGCATCAATTTCTACATTCTGTAAGTACCAGAAGTTGATTTTATCAGTATTGTCCCTTAATCGGTGGCAGGCAGTCAGATGTTTTTCTTGAACTTGGTGTGTCTCAGTAGACTTTCATCAAGACACAGAACAACTGGCAGAACCTAAGGACCTGAACATTCAGACATTATTAAGCAACTGCTGTGACCATTCACAGTGACCTAGACAATGTCTATTGTGGCAAGTGGCGTATACCTGGTGTTGGTGGTCCTAGAAACCATAAGGTTGGCGCTTCGATCCCCTACAGGTCAATTCTGCCGTTGTGGCCTTTGGTAACCCACTTCACCCGTATTGCCCTGTATGAATGAGTTTGGAGCAGGAGGCCATAAGTGCAAAATGGCAGCCATATTGTCACCACCAGTGTGTGAATGTAGAGTGGATGAATAATGCTAGGAATATTATAAAGCGTCTTTGAGCATCTGGAAAAGCATTATCATTATTAATGCAACAGTTGTCTAACTTCCTGTTCACAGAGTAATTAAGTCACTTCCTGAAGTCTGGTGAGGCATCACCAGTCAGCCCCAAATTAATTTTGTTTTTGTTGATGACTCGGTCACCGTACAGTCCTACCATCTCCAAATTCTGCCAGCACACCCCAAACTTTCTACTCATGGATGATAAAAAATCTGAGCAAAAAGAAGAATCCAGAAAATATTTTATTGTAAAAAAATTCAAAACCAAAGAATAGAAAGAGCAAGTAAATACAGCCAGTATCTGTGCACCACAAGCAATCTCTTGGATCACAGAAAAAGATAAAAGGAAATATAAGCATCAATTACAGGAATTTTCACTCAGAAATACACAAATACATCTTAAAACCTTGGCCTACAAACACCTCAGGCCAAGGAAGCCAACACACATGCTTCCAGCCTCCTGTGGGTCTGACGGACCACCAATAAGCTCCTCAGCCAGAAGGGCATAGATACACTTAACAAGGTCTCATGCACTTCGGGATCCCAAAACACAATTTTACAAAAATAAATTTGTGAATTATATAAATGAATTAATACATCACAAATAAATAAAAAAAACATTCTTTACAACTCAAAAAAATGATATGGAATGCTTCCAACACAATGTTGAGATGAATCTTTAAGGATTATCCATCGCGACAGTTTAAAGTTGTTACATTCAAATCAAATGTAGCAGATGAATTCCTTTATCTTAATGATGAATATGCAGAATCGTTTGAACTCTTAAAATAACTTTAGGTAGAATCAAAAAGATATGTGTAGCACCATTTCAATAGAAATTAATTTTGCCAAAGAGGAACGAGAAAACACCATGGAAGTGAATGGATTCTGGTTTAAAATTAATTTTCCCAAAATTGGTTTTTCAAGGTTGCAATGGAAACATATTTGCAACAAAAACGATACAAGATGATCTTTAAATTAAACCAGGCCAGTCATGAACTGGTTTTCTCCATACATCCATTTTCTGTATTCGCTTACATCTTTCTGGTTTCTGCTGGAGCCTCTCAAGCTCAAATCTGGTAAAAGGTGTGGCATGCAGCCTGGATAGATCATCAGTCCATCGCAGGACACGTCATTTATTCAGTGGTATTCTGAAAGCTTCTCAGGAGTTTCAGGAATGGTTCTAAAGATAATGACAGAATCCTTTCCAGAAATGGCTTAATAGTTCAGCTTTTTAGGCACTTCCCATGGGAACGAGTCACGGCCAAAATGACCGTAAGCCGCAGTCTTCTGATAGACCGGCTTCTTCAGCTCCAGGTCTCTGAAACACAATCGACAGGGGATCCTTGAGTTCCGCGATGTCAAAGTCAAACGCATTCATTAGTCCACTGTTATTACATCAGGAATAGGTTTCTTCTAACATTTGAATGTCAATAAATGACCAAAATATTCCCCTCTAACAAAACAAGGAACCCACAGCATAACCCCCACAACACTGTCCCCATATACTGGTGGTACCAATAACAGATTTGGTTTGGATTATGAAGTGAAAAAGGTCCAGTTATGTGTTTAATTTTAAATATTAATGTAAACATTTTAAAATGAATACATAACTGGAAATTGAAATGGAGCAAAGGAATGGACAGAAGCAGCAGAAAGGATTAATGTTCTCTATAAATCACATCAGATCTAGAATCAGTGAAATCAGGGACGTGTACGAGCCTTTACCTCACAATGACTCCAGGTCGAAGGTCGAAATTTTTCTTGACTATTTTCAGCAGCTCTTTCTCGCTCCTTTGGGATGTACCATAGTGAAAGATGGAAATGGAAAGAGGTTGAGCCACTCCGATTGCATAAGAAACCTGTATTAAAGACAATACATTTTTAAAATAAAAGAAATGAACACTACACAGCACATAATAAAAATTCTTGCGCTTCCAGCAGTCACAGTGCAGTTATGGACTGGTCGAATATATTTATATCAGTTCTGTAAAAATTTGCATGTTAACGCATGGGACCATTGTTGATCACTACAGAGTCAAGCAACACTATCCTTTCATGTGACTATAGTGAGTTTGTGAACAAAGCTTGGTCATTTGTTAATTTTATTCCTCCTCCTTTAGTGAAGTCTTATGTTATGCAGGTTTTCCAATACGAGGGTCTTTTATGTTTCCTTTTGTATTTATATTACTTGTTTTTTGTAATCAATAAACTATTATTTATTACAGTTAATATGTAGGATATTGATGGTTTATTACAGGAATATTGTTTACATGAGAAAATCTATGTTACCAGATCTTGAATTAAAAAGTTTCTTTGTCTTGAGTTTACATTTATAACTGTAATTAATAGCAAAATATTGTGTGATTAATTATTTTTTTAAATACATTTATAATATTTAGACATGTACAAGATTTTGTACTTTTTCCTGTACTTTCATAAGTCTTGACACCAGTGCTCATCTTCTGTGCTGTCAGTTTCTCTGATATTTAATAGTTTTCACTTTGTAAAAATAAAACACATAAGTGTTTGACACTGGTATAACTGAGCTGGTGGAAATCACTGTGTGCATAATCCCCATTAGAGGAACAACATGAGGTTGAGTGAGGGTGCTTTTACAAAGGTTACAAGTTTCCACCAAGACCTACATGAAGGGGCGGTCACAATACACTTACAAATGAAATTAATACATTCATGTTGATTAAAAAAAATCTCTCAATTTGATCCATAAAACAGCATAAAGGCATCTTTTAATCTCCAGTGATTCAAACAAACTACATATTAAATGATGTAATCATATAGTTTTGGAAGATATTCTAAGGTTTGTCTAGAGTTTGAAATGGCCTCAACACCGGTCAAAATTTTCAGTCTGAAGGTTTGGGCGCCTCGATTGAAAACCATGGGCACCAACGGGACATCACACATCTGACTAAACGAGTGGTGCCAACGAAAAAGTTTCACACCGTCATATCGAATCAATTGAACAACCAATGAAAGCGGGATTTTTTGATGATGTGAGTAGGATGAAAAAGAGCTGCTTGGTGGCGCTCATCCCAAATTTTCACCAACAGATTTTTCCTACGTGTTCTTTGATTTCTTTCCAGTTGTCGACTTCTTTTTTCCTCTTTCCCTGTATGGTGCACTTTTAAATTTGTTGTATTCTTTCCATTACCAAAACAAAGCCCTCAGATGTATTAACCAGGGTCTTCTTTTATTTAACCCATAATCCTATAAAGGGAAACCTTCCCTGAACAAACATTTTGAGGTTTGCTCATAGTTGGCCACATTTGGATTGTTGCATACTGCTAGGGCAGTTTGAGGGGGCCACACAGCCGAACGCTTGTGATCATAGCGGATATAAGAGGACCTCAGTGTGACAATTACATACACAAACGTGAATGAGTAAAGAAATGAATGGTTCAACACATAAATGAATAAATCCCTTAGATTTTATCTGATACCCTCCACCAGAATCCGCTAACCTAGCGAAAACACTGCAACGTAATGAGTCCAGATCTAGAGACTGCCCACTCCAGAACTTGGATCAAACTTGGAATTTTGTCATTATTCTGAAGTGAGATGAAATTAACAAATTAAAAGTTATTCTAACCAGTGACAGTATCAGCAAACAGAGTTCTGATTTACCTGCACAAGAACTCTTCTGCAAAGTTTGGCCTTGACAAGGGATTTGGCAACCCAGCGGGCAGCGTATGCAGCAGAACGGTCCACTTTAGTGTAATCTTTTCCAGAGAAGGCTCCACCCCCGTGAGCACCCCAGCCTCCATAGGTGTCCACGATAATCTTGCGACCAGTGAGACCAGCATCACCCTAAAATCACAAAAGATGTTGAAATACGAGTACCACCTTTGCTAGAGGGGTTTGGGTGCCGAAACTCTACATCTTGATGGAACGAGGGAATGAGTAAAGGTTGTAGAAAGTACGTGTGTGTGAAAAGCTGAAAATGAACTCAAAGTCTAGGGCCAAACTGAGGAGCATCCTCGTGTTCTAGTTAGTGCTGGGTGATATGGCCTAAATAAAATCTTAGATTGTTTTTACCAACAAAAAAAAGAAAAAGTTATGATTTAAATAGATTTATTTTCACCCTGATTTTTTATATTTTTTAAATATCGATCTGGAGACAACAAATAAAATTTTCAAAACAAACTATTTAACTTTGATGATGATCATATTAATGAGAACAATACCACTGTAACAATATTAAATTATACATTTAGGTCTTATTGTTATTTGTTTTAAAATAAATTAAAGTGAAACACAAAATACAATGTCCAGTTATTTTAATAACAATGATGAATGGCCAGGTGTCTATAAATCAAACTGCAGACCGGCTGTGCGCATGTGCACAAATACCTCAGCTCTCTTTAAAACCGGTCATTTATTAATTACCTGTAAGTTTAGAGCTTATATTAACGTTTAAACATACATGGAATGTATATGTTTTATTTTGAGGTCTATTATAACACTTTATTCATTGTAAACATACATCCAACGTTAGTGTTTGAACAGGGAAATCTAAAGGGATTGTGGAACCTACACATGCTGTGTCGCAGGGGCATTACACCGGTGCGACAGAGGTCACTGCAGACCCACATCATCCATAATCCGTGTTGGAGAGCAAGACGTCGAGTCAGTCTGTTAAAACTGCTGCTGCCCCTCGCTGCCATCCAAATATTTGGCGGAGGTGGAAGGTGAGCCGCGCACATTCTATGGAAGCTCAGATGGCGAGCACACATTGTATGGAAACGAGACAGCGTTTGTATATTACGTAAAAGATAAAAATCTATATTTATTCAAGCACATCGAGTCGAGTTAATCAATAACAAACCAGGTCTCTTGTGGTAAAAACATGATCTGACTCTAAGCGCTCTGTTTTGCATGAGGAAGATCCATGAGTCCATAACTCCTAATCAAGTTAGTGTTGTCTGAGAGGACTTTTATTTTTTGCTATAATGTTTTTATAATAACTTTCACAAACTAATAAAAATGTGTGGGTTCACAAATTTCCCAGGCTTCTATGATGCAATGTTGCCAAATGCTTTATAATATTTATTGTTTTTTAGTGCGTGTGCATTTTACAGCACAGATTTCATGAGTGTTCACTCAAATACAATGTTTAAGGAAGAGCTGCGGGATCCGCTGTGAAAGCTACTCAGAGGAGAGAGAACTGACCACAAGCCAGGTGGTCAATCCCACAGAGCTGCACGAATATTGAAGATAATTATCCCATGCAGATAAAATGACATTTAGATTCAGACTTTTTAAAGTCAATTTAATACTTTTTAATGGCCTGATTTGTTTTTATTTTATTTGTAATATTTTAAGACACCGCAGGCACCCTGCACTCCAAAATCAAACTTCTACAAGATCCCCAACAGAGACTTTCATCTCGTTTACAAGAATTCAGACACGCCAAAAGTCTTTAAAACCTTCACAATGCATACAGCTCAAATTCTTGAAGGACATGAATGGAAGACTGCCTCCATCCCCCCTAGTGGACACTACAAGTACCTCATTATATCCTATAGCTCTTACAGAGTGGTGGAATTTGAAGCACACAATTTGTACCTGAGGGCCTCCTATGACAAAGCGACCACTGGGCTGCAAGTGATAGATGGTATCATCATCCAAGTAAAACGAAGGCACCACAGTGTTGATAACTTTATCTTTCAGGGCATCTCTCATCTCGTCCAGGCAGATTTCTTCATCATGCTGGACAGAGATCACAATAGTGTGCACCCGGATGGGCAACATTGCTCCTCTGTCCTGTCTGTACTGCACCGTGACCTAAAAATAAAGCATTATCACAGTCATCACAATACAGACCCAAGCAAATTCAGTATATAGTATTGTGGGCAAATTACCCAGCCAAAAAAAATATTTAGTTGAATAGTTGGCATTTAAGACATTGACAGACTGAAAAATGGTCTAGATGCATAATTATCTTTACTCTTTCCATTGGTACGCACAAGTTCTTCATGTTTATTCTGTTTCATTTTACTTTACTAATAAAGTAGGGTAAGGCTGGTCCATGGGTTAATCCAAAAAACGGGTTTCAACCATGGATGAAGGTTCTCAGCCGTGTTCTGTCTTTCAGAGCTTGCGGGAACTTTAATTATTGAATATAACTCTTATCTGACTCCATATTTTTATAAGAAGGTTATTGTTTACCTTTATCTTTGTTACATAATGTGATACTTCAGTTCTTAACATTTAACATTATGGTAGAAAGTGATTAAAGAGTAACTAGTGACAAGATTGAACATCTCATTTATTAACCAACACTAAGTTATATAGGAAAAAGGTGAAACAAGCCATCCAGATCACGGGCATATCATAGACGAGCAGCTGCAAGCTCTTCTTACGTTCTCCCTAAAGTACTTCTATGGATCCAAGTCCACTCTCACGGCAGGGTCTAGTTGAGATGTAAATCAGACAGCATGTTCGAGAGACCACATGACCATATATGGTGTTTCTGAGAGAAGAAGTAATCAAATCTGGTGTATCTTGGTGTATCTGTTGAGTTAACAGATGCTAATTGTGATTTGTTCAGCACCTTTGCAGCAGTTGTGGATCAACTGGTTTTAGATTGAGGCGAACAGTATAAACCACTTGATTTTTTTCTAAGTCTTGATTTCTTGTCTGTCGTCGTCGTCTTCTTCTGTCCTTTTCCCCGTGTGGCACATAAACGGAATCATCATTGCATCAAAAATTTCCTCAACCTAGATGTAAAGCACCCTGCTGAGAAGCCACCTGAACATTACTATGATCGACTCAGATAGATGTCCCTGACAATTGTCCTGTTAAACCAGTAAACCCATACACATCATAGGCAAAAATGGTTTTGAACTAGGAACTATTAAACTTTGATGGTGTGCTGATTGAGAGAAGAAACACCCTCATGTACACCTTCAATCAATATTGATATTTAGTCAAATAAGTATAAATAAGATATTATAAGTAACATTATAAAATATAGTTATAAAATACTCTGTTTTACTTAAAGGAACTTAACAGTTTACTTAAAAAAAAAAAAAAAAAAGATAAGTAAAGTACAAATCATCTCTGTTCAACAAACCTGAGTTTTGGAGTCAGGTCGAAGCCAAGGCAGGGTCCCATTACGACGCAGTTCAGCCATTTTGGAGTTTAGTTTATGAGCAAGAACAATAGTGAGTGGCATACACTCCTCTGTCTCATCAGTGGCATAACCAAACATTAAACCCTGAAATCCACAAAATAAAATTCAACTTAGATTTTTTAAGATTGTTATCCATTTAAGAAATTAAAAAAAACATTCCCTTAAACTCATCCCATCAAAATTTCGTTACCTGGTCACCAGCACCAACATCATGCTCATCTCGTTCTAAATGAACTCCTTGTGCGATGTCTGGAGACTGCTGCTCCAGAGCCACCAGAACGTTACACGTCTTATAATCAAAGCCTGCATCGGCAAGAGGCAGTGATTACAACAGTGCTCTGCTCTCGCATTTACATTCAAACATACAATCATTCAAACAATCAGATCTTGTCTAAAAAAAATTGTTTCATTGTTGAATATTCTATTATCATGAAAATTACATATGATATCTCCAATCCCTTGTAATTCACACTGAATATAATGAATATAACACTGAATGTAATATAACTGAACTCTGGGAAAGTTTAATGCATTTGTTCTGTGGTTATCAACCCTTAGAAGCTTCTGCCAGCACCGATGTGTGCCAATCACATCGGTTGTTTTGAATTTAGCAGGCATAACGCAAACCAGCTATTGTTTCATTTTGAATTCAAATATAATGTTTGGGTTTTAAAAAGGTTATTGGCATCGATACTTTTGACACAATTTGCAAGGTAGTTCAAATTCTAATGTGAGAAAATCATCTTTCAGTTTCATTTATCAGACCCTAAATTGGTGCCGTCTAGTGGTGAAAACCCTTGGAAGTACAAGACCTGTGATATATATAAATAATGTTTACGAGAGGCTTGCATGGTTTTTTATCCATTTTTTACATTGTTCTTACTTTGTCTTTGCTTTTTTGGGGGAATGCATTTTCATTTTGTCTCAGCACTTTTTGATTTTTTTATAAAACAATAAAAACTGTTCTCAATTTTTGCTATTAAAAAAACAATTTAATACTCTGAATTTCAGGATTGTTGTGGAATGTAATGTAATTTAAAAAAAATATTGTAAAAAAAAAAAAGAAGCTGGGGTTATACTAACATGATATCAAGCATTGCCACAAAAAACTTAAATGCAATTTATTAGAACAAATGTAGTAATAAATGCTCAAAAAGGTCCAGGACTTCTGAGAATTGAGTATTTTTCTAAATTTGCCTCAACTAAAAAGCACAATGTGCCTTTTCAAAATAAAAGTCATTTTTGTTGACTTGAAAGAGCAGAAGATTTGAGTGCTCCGTGCCTTTACATCACTAATCGTAAAAACAAAGGAGTGTATTCATTTATTATTACAAATATAGATACCATCTTTAATTTGTGCAAATAAAATTAGTTAAATATCACAAACAAAGAATGGGGAATATATATATATATATTGATGATGATTTCAGTTTAATACTGTATACTCTAGTGACACTGAATGAATGCCTCATGATACGCACCCTTGGATGAGTCGTCATATCCAATGTGCTTTATAGTGTCTCGAACTATCTTCTGATAATCCACAACAGCCCTAGACGTCACTTCTCCTGCCAACAATATCATCCCAGTCTTGGCAATAGTTTCTGTAAAAAACCCACAGACACACACACATCAAATAAGTAATCAATAACTCTATATACCTCTCTATTATGCCATGTTAATATTCCAGACAAAAATTTCTTCAAGAGAATAGGGGGATAGTTAAGTAGGAAGGTGGATAGACCCCAAAAGCTTACAAGCCTTAGGTGT
The DNA here is from genome assembly GCA_007224835.1 of Danionella cerebrum. NCBI lineage: Eukaryota > Metazoa > Chordata > Actinopteri > Cypriniformes > Danionidae > Danionella > Danionella cerebrum. Next base: position 333,733 of record SRMA01027335.1, read on the forward strand.
TAATATTTTGTATTCCCCCATTTAACAATCAATGACAGCCTGAAGTCTCTTGAGGTAGTTGTTGATGAGGTTCTTTGTCTTCTCTGTTGGTAGCCACCCAGCCTTCTGGGCAAAAAGCCTCCAGATCTTGTAAATTCTTGGGCTGTGTTGCATGAACTGCACCTTTGAATTCTCCACAGAGGGGTTCAATGATATTGAGGTCAGGAGACTGAAATGGACACTCCAGATCCTTCACTTTGTTCTGGTGTCTCCAATGACAAGTAGAGTTGGCCTTGTGTTTTGGATTGTTGTCATGTTGGAATGTCCATAACGTCCCATGTGTAGCTTCCGTGATGATGACGCACATTTCTCCACTATCCTTTGATATTATAACATCAGTCTGATGCCTTTGTGTATAACAGTGGGGATAGTGTCACGTACCTGTTGACTCCTCTCCAGATAACTTTGTTCCAGATGTCTCTGACGTGTTTGGCATATTGTAATTGGGCTTCTTTGAGGCATTTGCCTCATAAAGTCTGTCTTCTGGCAAATTGACTATGCAACCCATGTTTATTCAAGTATCTCCTAATTGTACTCCTTAAACAGTTAAACACAAAATGTACACCCCATGTTGTTACAGAGCCCTGTAGCCACTAACTATGATTGGAAAAATGCCTTTCTGCTCATCATTCATATTTTCACAAAAATGGCCAAGAAGACAGAAAGTTTGCCAGGGTGTTTAAACTTAAACACAACTGAAGATATACACAAAAAAAATTCTGTAAATATAAATAAGAAATGTTTGGGGTTTTTTTACTGACAAAATGAGCCAACAAAAGAAAAATCTTTTATTTGGTGTTTGCAGGATTTACCCTCAACCTACCACATGCCACTTTAGCATCTGGATCCTGCTTTAGATGGGCATCCAACACTGCATCACTTATCTGGTCGCATATTTTGTCTATAAAACAAAAGTAAAGAGTGAAATTGTGTTCTAGTGAAATTTTTAGTGAGGCTTCACACAAAAAAGGCTTTAGGTTCAAGTTTTTGACTAGTTTGGGGAAAAGATTAGACTTTAAGATAACCTCAACTAATGGGCTACTTAATCAAAATTAATCTTCTAAAATTTATTCTAAAATTAAGGTTCGTAATATGGCTACACCAACTAAAGAGTATTCCCATAGATGATTATTTTTTTGAGAAGTTGACTAATCGGCACCCTCCCCCATACACACATGGTCAGCTGTTAATTTCTGAAATTAAAACATCAAAATATAATATATTCTATTACAGTTTTCTGTGCAGAAACACAAAAAAATAATAATTATACTAACATTACAATTGTAAATACTTATGACCATAGTTGACATAATAAGGAATGCACTTTATAACTAGTTGTAATAAAAAAACGTGTCTATTAAGATATGTCTTGTGAGCTGTCAAGTTGCAGTTTTTTTCCATTTTCCCTGATTTTTAGTTGCCTTTTATCAAAGTTCTGAAGTTTTGTCAATTCTGCTGTTTAAAATCTGTAAGTCAAACTAAGTAGGATGTCATTAGTTTAGATATTTGGTATAGAAAAGATTTTTTTTTGATTGATTATGTTGAGTTTTAATTACTATTTTGCATTAAAAGATATATTCATTCATTTTCCATGGGGAACACATGCTCACACATTCACACCCTAAGAGGAATTTAGATTATTCAGTTAACCTAACCGCATGTTTGTGGGATTGTGGGGGAAACCGGAGTACCCGGAGGAAACTCAGGCAAGCACGGGAAGAACATGCAAAGTTTGCAAACTCCTTGCAGGAAGATCACCGGCGAGCCGCGAACCGACAACCTTCTAACTGGAAGGCCACAGTGCTACCCACTGTGCTAAAAGACAGATTAATATAATTAAAAATAATAGACATTTTTATTCATCTATGTCTTCTCATAAAAAAAGTTGCAAAATCTGCTCCAACTTTGAAAGTCTTCAGATTAGAACTTGATCTTTGCATGGTCTCTTTAAATCTAGTAGAAAATAAAAAACCTCAAACTTGTCTTAAAATGTATAATAAGTTCTTCCATTCTCACCGATATCTGTTTAATGTAAATGCTATGCATTACCAGACATATATTATTCTTGTAATAAACATATTATTGCTTGAGTTATGCTTTTTCTTGTTTGTTTGTTTTGTTTTTCGTGTATTGTACAATTCGAATGCAACCTTCTTTCGTGATTATACAAAGAATGGATGTACTTTATTCAGAGAACATTTGGTCCCTCTCTATAGAGTTAAACTGACTCTCAGAAGTTATTTAATCATTTTTTCATTGTTTCTAAATTCTGTCTTTTTGTTGCGTTTACTATCTGTATCATCACTATTGTAAAATAATAATTATATATATATAATATAGAGTTTTATATAGAGTTAAAAGTAATCTGCCTGTTTTATAGTTATTGCTTCACTCTCTGCTTTCATTCGCTGATTCAATCAGAAATTTTTGCTGCAGTTTGAATTAAATGAGAAAAAGCTGCTGAGAATAGCCGTCTAAACCAAACGAAACGTTAATAGAAATAAGAGCATGGTATTATTGTGATGTGGTTTTTAATTACTGCACTTAATTGTATTGATTAAACACTTCACATCTCACGCACAATATTTAACTTTTGAATTAGTTCACCTGGATGTCCTTCTCCAACAGACTCCGAAGTAAATAAGAAGCAGTCCTCTTCAATGAGAGAGTTATGGAAACCGTTTAACTCTCCGTTCATCATCTTGTCTTGAATACAGTACAGCCAGAACCAAGAACATCAGGCGGCACCCGGCGTAGTGCACCCCTGTACACCGCTAGAGTATTTATGGTGTAGTCTGCGTGACGTCGTAGGCTCCGCCCCCAGACCTATGTCCTAACGATTCGCCATCTCGGACGACTGGGCGAAACCATTTTTCTAGGGGGGGTTGATGCTTCGGGTGATGTAAACTTGCACGTTATTGCGCTCTCTACAAAGTCTTTACCTACAAGCACATGGTCAGCATTACGCAACCACTGAAAGGTTTTACGTGTTGTCGGCATGAAACAGAACAAAATTGTTGCTCACAAATGTTTCTTCAAAAACGTACCATAGAATAATAAAATGGGAAAAATGTATTAAATGTACTTTTTAAAAGTGTGTATTATAATGCATTATATTCTGTAAAACTGAAGAAGCTAGTTGTAATTCTGGACGAAACAATTACATGTTAAGGAAGTAAGCATGAATAATGTGCTGAAACTTTTTAGTTTGAGGTTTAAATCCATTTAGGTGATTGGAATGATTGAGGTATTGTGTATTTTCATTGATTCACACATATTTAATCCTAATAAAAATGGTTTGAAGTATTATAGGCTTTATTTTTATTTTGTGCATATATCAAACTAGTCCTCTCCTGTACAAACCTCTTGACATAGAATACATAAGATCTCAAAGATTAAAGTAATTTTAAAAAGAATTTCTCTTCTAGTGTGTCTGTCCATTAGAATAAACTCAGAATAAAACAGGAATAGTTTCCAACATTTCAGCCTTGTTAGTAATCTAATTAGCCAATAAACAAAACATAAAAATAACCCTTTGGAGCATTCACAAAAGGCCAAATAAATGAATAATAAAAACATTTGTATAGTTATTGGCATGGGTCAAAATACCCCATCCTGATCCTGCAATAAGCACACTACCCAGCTCAAAGGACTAAGAAATGGGTTTCGACTTCTGAATCTGATGCTGGTTAGTAGTTTATACCCACCCTAGTGTGTCAGCGAAAACACAGTCCTGGAGTTTTCATGCAAGATCTCGAACAATCTAAGTGATTGTTTAGTTGAAACCACAATGACAGATTCTTTAAATCACTTCTGGAAATAAATTAATATAGCGGAGAGATTGATGCAGCAGTTGCTACTTATACAATTGAACACAAGTCTGAATATGAGGACTGTTATTTTTAAAATATCATATTCTTACTGCAAGTTTGCAGTTAAATAAATCTAGTAAAGTTCAAGTATTGATATTGGTGATGGCATAAGTTTGTAAGCGGGTGATAAAAAGGTTGAGGCTAAAGGTTGAGGTAAATCAAATTCATTAAGAAAGACAAGAAGAAATATTCCACTTTAAAATAAATTTATTTCTATTACAATACTAATATTTGACAGAATAGAAAGGGCCAGTTCAGCCACAAAGGAACCATCATGCCTCTTCTAAGACATATGCATACAAACATTAGTTTCAATGGTATACAACCGATGTTAGCTTTTGCGGTGAACTATCCCTTTGAATACGTGTTCTTTGATTTTGGCACTGATTGTCAAGTGTACCATACACATGTAAATTACCCATTCATAATCTTGATATATATATATTTTAAAAGTTGTGGCACTTCACACAAAAAATTTCAATACAGCATTAATACATTTATAGTACAATAGTCTACAAATGCAATGGTCCACATTACATTTACAAACAGCTCTTTTTTAATCTGACAGAAGTTAGATAGAATGCAATATCGACAATAAGAGTCTTGAAATAATAATATAACAGCAGTTTTATTCAAAACGTCATAATATTTTTTATATTACGATAGCTCTAGAGTTAGGGCTGAATTACTGGGTGTATCATCATCTCCGAGCCGTAATGAGGAGGATTCTTGTGTCTCTGGTCAGAAAAAAAAACCAAATGAAACCCCAAGCTTAATCTATATCACCAAGTTTTCACTCACCTATCCAACTAATTTAATTTCCATGTTCCAATTGCATTTTAGAATACTGGATTAAAAAACCGTGGATGGAATATGGAATACTACTTTCGTTTGCTGTGTTTCTGGCACCCCTCCTTTATTAAACTCTTGCTTGCTACAGTGTGGCCAATGTATTTCCTGCTGCTTTCAGCCAGGGTGTCTGGTCTGTTTGATCGCTAGTTTCCCTTTGTTGAGGTCACCTGTGCTTACAGCCTGGCTACTGGACTTTGTTTGCTCTTTACTACCCTCATGAGGATGGTGCGGGTTTTCATTAAGAACATTAGCACCATTACCTGTGACTATGATGGGCAATGGTCTGGTTTCTCGACTCCTGTGCAGCAGTCAAGCTCCCTGAAAGGATCTTGGAAGTCATTAATATGATTTGTAGCTTCAGTAATTAAATACATTTTCACTGTATCCAAAGTGTTTAACCTTGGAGTTGTTGTGTGATTGTGCGTGCATGAGTGGTGTGTTTGTAATTTCGAATTATTAACAATTAAAGGTTTTGTGGAAAGCACTTTGCATTGGTTGCTGGGTTTTGGAGGGGTTTGTGTGGCCTCTGAGGTAGGCGTTTCTTTCACTACATACTGGGTATGTTTCCCTCTTGCCCTCCTCTGTACCAACTCGTAGGTGACTGATCATCCAAACTCTTAAATAAAGGTTCTTCACCAGTTCTTGGCTGGTTCTTTGCAGGTTTGAGGGTGCTATATAGTATTTTTCACTTTAAAGAACCCCTTTTTGTAGTTCTTCACCAGTACTTTGTGGTTTACCAGGTAGTGTTATAGCACTTTGTTAGCATTAACCAGCATAAACCTTTTTAAGTATTTAATTGAGTTTTTAGTGAGCAATTGGTTCTAAATAGCACCTTTGAAGATAAGTGTTAAATGATGCTAAAACGAGAGAAAGAAACAGATTCGGATACCTTTTTGTAAAGTAGATTGTTGGTTAATAACATGATGAATGAGATTTTAGTATTGTCCTCTTCTTATTAAATTGTAATAAAGTCTATTTTGGCATATTTAAACTCATGCCTCTCTACTCCTCTCTCTCTAGTCACAACAACTCTGTCTTGAGAGCGATTCCTGACTTCTCCCACCAGGCAGCATTGTCAAGTAGTGACATTTTAAGTTATTACCAATGTAACGGGCTTTAAAATATCAAGGCTGATTCTGTTCTCAAAAGCAACACCCCTAAATCAATAAAAAAAAATTATAATAAACAATACTCAAAGTTGCCACTTAAAGATAAACCTTTCCAGTTCCAACATGACTGGCATTAGTTCGTGAACCAGACAAATCTGACCTGTACAAAGTCATGACTTCAACATGGTTTGAGCTTCCGAAGAAATGGTAGTAAATTTCTATAAACACATTGCAAGACTTTGTATAAAGTTGGAGTCTGATTCAATTCCTGAAGGTCCAGCAGGCTTGTTTGAAAGCTAAACGTCTGTCAAACGAGGGTCTGGCCTAAAGCGTTGAAGCTCTTACAGCTGCAAAGGGCATGTAGACATCATATTAAACTCTAGAAATTTAGAAGAACATCCCAAATCTAATACATTTAATGGAAGATGAGTGAAACCATTTGGAGAAATAGCTTCAATGATAATGACTTTCAACTGGACTGCAAACTTGCCTGGAGGCCCAGCACCCAGCTCTTTATTAACATTGTCACCACTTTAGTAAATATTACTGTAAACCATTAAGTATGTAAGCCTTAGGCATTGCACAGTATACATAAATAATAACTACTTAATAACCATCAAATTCAGTGATATAAAATCATCAGTGATAATCTGACTTATGTCATTCTCCCATTTGTCTTTTTCTTCATTATCAAAGTATTAAGTGAATTCAGGATAGCATCGTATGGGACTGAAAAAGTATTAAAATAATTAACACAATTTAAATAAAGCAGATACAATTAAATAAATTAGATTGAGCGGAGAACCAACCAGTACCTCTTAAGGAGGTAAGACTGCATCTAACAGTGTGTAAACACTAATATGTAGAGTCATAATGTGCTGATTAACATATCTTCATAGTGCTGACCACAAAAATAAATTAACTATTACCTTTTGGTTCTTAGGTATAGATTAATCCAGAAACTGTTTAAATGAATACTTTTATTACTAGATCCTATTTCACACAGCCACCATTTTAACAACGAAATCGAGGCTCCGGTGGGAAGAAACCTGGAAGTAAAGGTAAATAACGATGGCATTAATAACAAACCTGGAACTACTGCCAAGATATTTAATAATTTATGGTGAAACATTGGGCTGAAAATAAAAGTGGGGTGTTTTATTTACAGCAATGTTAAATACATTACATTTTTGGTCAGATAATGACTTTTACTACAACATATTCCTACAAAGATAAGAAGTCCTTTGATTTGCTTCATTTTATTTTCGAATTTCTTCCCACCGAAGAACATTGGTGAATACGACCTCAAGGTTACCCATGTAACCCATTGTTCCCTATGAAGGGACCAGAAAACATTATGTTCAATATCTAGGCAGTGGGAATGCACTTTGATTAGATCAATCATGCGGCAAATACCTCCAAGAGAAATCAGAAATCATTGCCATTTCCCAAACTCCTCCCTCTTTCTGCCCACTTTCTACGCCCCCTCTTTCTACCCCGTCATCAAATGCAAAATGCTCAAGAAATAATCTTTAAAAAGAGAAATAATCTCCAGTGTAGTGTGAATTCTACATACCACTCCCACTAACCTGATAGAACAGATGTCTGGTGTGGCATTCCTCGACTTAAACACAAACTCAAGTCTGATATTAAGTCTGCAATAGGGATTTTTAGCAGCAATGGCTGACTGGACGGCTATGGCACTCTGATGTCAGAGCATAGCAACAACAGCCTGACAACAGTCTACAATGGCAGTTTATAGAGATTTTGTATTGATTTTTCAGGTAAGCATATGTATTGCATTTTGATCTCTTTGGATCAAAGTGTATTTATATATAAATATCTCAATGCTGTTTTTCTTTAAGTATAGTGATAGATATTTTTCTCAACATTCTAATATTTTTACTAAAATGTGACGGCTGTTAAACAATTAAAAATTTTTCCTTTGGTGCTAGAATATTTTGCCTAGTCATTTTATATGACATTTTTGTTATTTAGTAGGAAGATTTCAATAATGATCGTACTAGTTGATGTTAGCTTAATGACTTTTACATTCTATGCCAACGGCTGTGAGTATCTGACGTCAAAAGGCCGTACCTATCCTGCCAGCCTGTCTGCTTAAAGTGCCTGATGGGTTACATCCGTAACCTTGATGTTCCACTTTGTGGTTTTGTCAAATGACTCGGATATGGAAATATAGACACCACAACTGATAAACGTCAGATTAGAAGCTAAGGCTAACCATGTAAACGGCGATACTATGCTAAAATATATTGAAATAATGAAGTACATGTGGACACGATTTGCAGGAGGGTTTATACAGAAGGGTGGGGGTGCCAATTCAGCCACTTTAAAAGGAAAAAACACACAATTCTTTGCTCTATGTGAAATTAAAAGTTTTTAGACAAAATAAATCCCTCAAAATAGTAAACACAAGGTCTAAACATTATTTTGTGCCATTGTGCTTTTTTTGCCAAATTTTGAAAAATACAAGCCATCTGACAGGTCTTGTACTTCCAAGAGTTATATCTTCTTTTATCCACTAGATGGCACTGATAGTGCCGTCTGTAAAATGAAACTGATCAAGCTAAAAACAGTAGACATGCTCTTTTAAACACGATAAATCAACGGAATGTGGAATGCTGTGTTTGATCACGAAAGCATGTTTTTGCTGTTGGCAAAAGAAGCATCCACATTAAGGGAATCACAAAGCAATTCCTGGTAGTCAAGTCATTTAACTAATTGTCAAAGTGATCAATTAAAAGTAACCGTAAAGTTGTGCTAAAAACATTTTGCAGTAAAAGATGAGGATGACATATATTTATGAAATAAATTAATATGTTTCTGAATGCCACAGTTTTTAATTTCCATGCATCCTCCCACAAATATTTCGTATAAAATCACTGACAAATTTAAAATGACTTGAATCCATTTTTTCGTTTGTTAAGGAACTATTATATTTAAAAAGATGTCAGATATCACAACCCATCCATGCACCGACATTTACACCAAACACATATTTTTCTCACTAAACAATGTAAACTGTGAGACAACACATCACACGTCCTAAGGCTATAAAATCTTTATCCAAAAACTGCTAATTTGATCAATTACAATATCTGAGCACTTAGTAGAACACCAGATAACGAGACCCGATGTGGAGCAATAAAAGAGAACGAAGGGAAATATAGATGATGTTTCACAAACCCGAGAACGCTCTAACAGTTACACAATCACAAGTACCGCACACTCGTGAGTTTATAGAAAGGTTTACAGCAGTTCCAAGAACATTAACCACAGGAACACAACAGCACTGCAGTTCAATTGTTGAAACACTCTAAAATCACCACAGTTGGTCAGGATGGCAATACACACCAATAATACACAGACTATTCCTTACCAAGCGATATTTTAACCACATTAGACTATTTATTAAAAGTACATCAATATATCTCAAGAGCATATGTGTTGGTTGTACTGAGCATTTGTTGCTTGTACGCATCATGCTTGTTTATTTTTCTGTCTCTCTGTAACTTTGGCCGAAATCCATTGCATCCAGCAGGACATCGATTTTTGCTGCCTGCCAACTTTTGCCTGTAACAATTTGTTGTCTCTGAATAAATGTAGCAAAAGTGGTTACACTGTTATTTTATTCTGAAAAACATCCATTCAAATCAGCATTAATGTAGTGCTCTGAATCAACCCAAAACAAAGTCCACAAAAATAAACTCAAAAACGATGGCTCATCAGTACAAAAATAGACGGAATTTATTTTAAAACAAAAGAGCACCAAAGATGTAGAAAAAAAATAAGGTACAAAACCCAACTGATAAGTGAATCAAAAACATAAAACACACAGATAACAACAGTTAACACACTGCCCTGTGTGTTTTCTGTGTGTACACTTTACACATTTAAATAAAACACGTAACAAGAGACACCAGGCTTCATCAGGCTCCGTTCAACTGGGAACGCCTGATGACATCACAGACTCCCCCAGCACAACACACTATAAACTATACACATTTAACCAGTTTCAATGATGGTAGTAATAATCATAAACAATAATTGCAAACAAAACATATAATAAGTTTGGATGGGGGAAGGAACTCCTTTACAGGTACCATTGTGTACATGAAGAAGAGCCTTCATTATCTCCAGTGCTCACCATCAATGAGGACACAGCCTTAACGTAGTACGAATTTATTCAGTAGCTTAAAAAATACATTTTGCCAAACTTTTCACAAAGCTGAGTTTTATTGAACACTTATTTAAATCAATAACTTGAAATTAAGGTTAATAATTTAATTTAGATCACAAAATCTTCAGCTTTCAGCTTTACAGAAAAATTGAATACACCCTACAATAAAAACATCTAACAATTTGTATGAGTGCCAGATTTTAAGGGCAGCACCAAGTCTTCTAGACATGGAATGAACAAGTTGGCGACAGATCTATGTTTTTCCATTCTTCAAGAATAACCCCTTTAGAAGCTGGGTGCTGGATGGAGAGTGATCCTCAACTTATCGTTTCAGAGTTCCCCATAAGTTTTCGATTGGGTTCAGATCAGGAGACATTCAAACACCTTCTTCAAACTTGCAGCAGCACCAGCTTCAGACGTGTGATTTGGATCTCTGTTGGAAAAGTGCACGGATTGATGGCAGCATCTTCTTCGTCAGTGTAAAGCAGAACATTGTTGAGATGATCAATGCAATGCAGCTCCCCAACACCAGCAGCACTTGTGCAGCCCCACATAATGCAACTGCCACCACCTTGTTTCACTTTTTCTTTAAAAACCTCACCTTTACGACGTCATACAGTTTTACTATTTCACTCCAGAGCATTGAGTCTAGCAAATACGCAGGAGTGCTTTGTTGAGCATGGGCTTTAGGAGAGGCTTCCTTCGTGTATGAAATGCCATTCCTCTGCAGTGTGGGGCGTATGGTCACAGGAAATGATCGCTCCAGTTTGGCTTTCTTCTGCTTTAGCAGTGAAGATTTTCTTCTACACTTCTCATCAGAAAACGCTCCAGTGAAGATGTTAACTTCCGTGGACAACCTGGACATCTCTGTAAGATGCTGGCACTTAAAATCTTTCTTAAATTTTAGGATAACTTTTGCTACAGTATTTTGTCTGATATGTAAAACTTTGTAGCTGATCTTGTAGTCCTCACCTTTCTCAGATTTTTGTGACATTTTTCTTCAATGGGGAGCAGGAAATGGGCTTCTATAGTCCTGTTTGTTGGACTCCTCTGAATTCAATCATTGCCTGTTCATTAAAATGTTCTAGTCTGGGTTTTCTCCTAAGATGATAACTGGGGTGCACTAATTTTTTTTGTGTACAAATGAACTAATCTTGTTTGCAATCAATTGGCCACATTTGTGGGAGTATTTTTTAGTATAGTCACTCTTAGAAAAGGTTGATTCTGAAAGGAGACTAAAGGTTTTCTGACAAATATAATGGGGTGTCCTCGTTTATGCTGAGCACTGAATAAAACCAATCCATCCAAAAACTGGTAACCTTGATAAAACCATTTATTAAAATGTGGAATCAAGGTGCACAATAAGTAATGCTGACAAGATACATTGCAATAGTTGTCCCTTTTTACTTTTTGGTATAAAACAGCATTACGATCAGCAATATTGCAGTCATTTCAAGTCGCAATATTGCACATGAATTGTTTGTATGTCTCCAGAAGTCACTCTGGCACCTATGTTTGCATGAATGGTGCTCAAGCTCATGCTTTGTACTAAATGCAGAGAGTTAAGTGATGTTTCACTTGCCTAAACCTCCACAAGAACAATGCAGCAGTTACTTTAGGCCTTTCTGTAGTCCTCCCTCCAGTAGTCTTGGATATTTTTTTCAATCTGTAGGGTAATCTGTGGGCACCCCGCCCATTCACGGCAGATGTATGCAGACTTTGTGAGATCCAGATGTCTTAGGTCATCTGTTATACTGTCCATTTTTCACTGACGGGTTCCCAACAATCACGGCTTGACTGCATGTTTTGGGGGAGTTTGGTTCCAAAACACGACAAACACATTTTTTTTAAAAATGAGTGTCAACATTTGAAGTGTATTGTGCTTGAAAAGCCCATAATCAATTTAAAAAAAAAAAACATAATACTTGCCGAGTAATGCATTCCAGGTTGGTTTGTTTTTTTCCTAACCGCAATAAGTGCTATTTAAGTTTTTCTTACAAAATGAGTTAAGTCCATCTTTTTCCAGCTGATCACAGTCAAGAAAGTCCAGCGGTGACGTCCCAAAGTCACCGTAAAGTGAACGGAGAGACTGTGGGATGCGGACACTTGAACGGGCAGCAGATAACTCTGCGGTTCGGAGCAGTGAGTCCAATATCTGAAAATGGGCTCCGACACTGTTTTACAGATCTATTCTGGAATCAGCCGCTTGTTTCAATATCGATGTTTGTTATTGTATTTTGAACAGTTTCATTCAAAACTATTTAAAGATTTACATTGACTATAGGGATTTGTAGCGTTTATTAAAAACGACTAGGGCCACAGAGTTGTCGTGTTTTAGAAAAAAAGAAAAAAACGTATTTTAAAACAAATCTTCAAATATTAAAATCTTTAATTGAAATGTTTATGAGGTGTTTTACAAAAGTTTGGAAAAGAAAATTTGGATTTTCCTGTAGCCACTTTTGTGCGTAAGAAAACCTAAAAATGGATTTATGGTGTTTTGCCAAAAAAACTCTCCAAGTTCTTCAGCTTCAATTTTCAGTCCACAAAATACAAACAGGGAGAGTTCAAAAAAGACCATAAAAAATCAATGATATCATATCACAAACCCTGCGAACATCACCACTGAACGAGCAAAATATGTTCACCCCAAGAAAAGATGACTAGATGACTAATCCACTAGATGACTAGTCACCAGGACAATAGAGGCCACAGCACCACTGGAGCATTTACAAACAATTTAACAACACACATATATAAAGCACTTAATTAGTTCTGAATCTTCTGGAGTCTCAACTATAAGCACTTCTCAGGATTAAATGACCATTTCTTATAAATTGCTTGTGTTTTTTTCCTGATCTGCAAATCGCTTTGAACAAAAGCATCTGCCAAATGCATAAAGGTAAATGATCAATTAACTTTCAAATGTTTTATTTCCCAGAGACAACAAAAAGTGATTAAATGTTTCGTAAATGGAATGTAAGTCACAAAATCAAATGATTTTCAACTCAATGAATAATTTAATTTATATTTTTCCAGCAATTGCAGATTTGTTGTGCAAAGATCTTCTAAACCTATTAATAAAAGTAAATGTACATGTAAGTTATACATGTATATATTATTAATATAATAACTACACAATTTTTTCAGTTGTTAACGAGAAACCGAAAATGCTGTTTCTAAAATAAGACATTTGTTTTAGTTTATTTGTTTTTGTTTTTAAATCTGCACCACTGTTCTATTAGCTCTTAAATGTCAATGAACATGACATTTTTGTCGCTCAGTTGTGAAGAATGAGCATTAACACAAGAAAACCCTTACTATTGAATGTCAATGTCATTCTTCAAAGTATCCTCTACTTAAAAGATTTGGAACCACTTGGTATGTAAATAGTGAGCATATTGCAACGGTCCCTTTATAGCACCTCCTTCGTCTGGTCTACATCATCTCCTGAGTTAGCTTTAACCTCACAAGGCTCGTGTTCTCCACTGGCCTTCCCCGTGCTGTGTTTGGAGGGTTTTTTTAGGTTTACCATGTGCTCTTCCGTGCTCCCGCTGTTACCGCTTATTGGCTGTTCTTCAGTTTCCGGACTTGAGGCGCCAGAGTCCCCCTTCTTTAAATTCCCTTCCTCATCAGAAGTGAAGTCAGAGCTATCGGAGGGGCTCATAGCTGTCGCCGCAGCTGAGGCTGGAAGTTGAATCTGCATATATATATATATATAGATGTTAAGGACATGGACCCATTTAGAGGGTTTCACTGTGTGGGGAGGGGGGAGTTTATGGTGTGTGTGTGTGTATAAGGGTGGGGGCTTAAAAGTAACAGAAGATATCTACAGCTGGGATGCAGGGCTGGGGGGAGGGGCGTAGACAAGTGTTCTTGGTTGTTCTCCATGAATAGTTCAGATCACCCCTGTACTCCAGCAGATATACTGTTTTTTTTTAATTAAGCAATGAATTACCAACAAACTTTTAATGCCCACTAAAACCAGCAACTGCATCTCTCTCTGGCCTCAACTGTTTGCCTTAACCCCATTTTCCTGACTTCTTCACTGGTCAGGAATTCATTTAATGTATAATGCTATATAATAGCAGAATAATGCGATAACAAACCTGAAATGGCTCAGTGATACCCACGATGGAGCTCATATTGTTGCTATAGTAACCCAGCATGTAGTCCCCTGGATCTTTTGGCAATTCCTCCTCAGTAAAAACCACCTGGAGATCCCAAATAAAAAATTCATGAATCAACAATTTACTTTCAATGTTTGATCAACGTTTCACTAATATGTTCAAGTATGGAATTCATTTTGCGCCAATAAAACGCAATTTCAGCTAAAACGAACAAAAATAAATTGATGATAAAGAACTGGTTTGAGGCTCGCCGGTGACCTTTTTGGAAGGAATTTGCATGTTTTCCTCGTGCTTACTCCGGGTTCCCCCACAATAATCTAAATCTCTCTTAGGTGTGAATGTATGAGTGAATGATGCTCTGCGATGGACTGGCAACCTGTCTATGGTGTACCCTCACATTGTGCGTTAGAGATAGGCACCGACAGCCCCCCGTGACCCCAAAAGAGAATAAGTGGATTGGAAAATAAATGAATGATTTTGTCCATGCACACAGATGTCGCCAAAAATCCTGATCAATTCAACAAAGACACAGAGCGAAAACATCATTCAGAGATTCGCCACTGGGAATGTGGACCGAACGCTTCTCTATCAACCAATAACTGACATGCAACCAGTTCTCATCTTATGCTGGAGGAGATTTTGTGATCTCGATGTGATGAAGCAAATGTTCCAACATAAAGCTTTAACTTTGACCACCCGCCCAAACATACTCCATCTATTTTTTCTTCAGCAGGACATCAAGATCATTATATGCAAAGAAGGTGAAGGAGCAGTGAATGGTTTGGGCCGAGTCTTCTATTTACCGGCTGCTATTGGTTATAATCAGGGTTTAATCAGACTCTGACACCTCAATAAATTCCTGTTTTGGTGTCAACACTCATACACTGTGTGGAAAATACACGATATAAACAGCTTTAAACTACAAGGGCTCAATGACCACAAAGATGACAAAGTTATTTAATAAGGAAAATTAGTTAATATCATAAAATGGGAAAAAATTATGCAATCACAAATCAGTGGAGAAATGGCAGTCATTCATTCATTTTCATACCCGCTTCTTCCCTCACGGTGCCTATCTCCAGCAGGGGTACACCCTGGACAAGGTGCCAGTCCATCGCAGGGCAACATTCACTCACACATTCACACCCTAAGGGGATCTTAGATTCAATTAACCTAATCGCATGTTTTTTGGGATTGTGGGGGAAACTGGAGTACCCGGAGGAAACCCATGCAAGCATAGGGAGAACATGCAAACTCCTTCCAGGAAGGTGACTGGTGAGCCTCGAACCGATAACCTTCTAACTGGAAGGCCACAGTGCTATCCACTGCGCCACCATGTCGCCCGGAGAAATGGCAATGAAACAAAATAATTTGATTTATTTGCTAAATTTGATTACACAATCAAAACTTTTCTTTTCGATGTATCATTATTGAATTGGAATAATTTCAATACTTTACTCATTAAAAATGTTATTTCGAGTTATTTTGAGGAAAAAAAATACAGATTTTAACTACACTGTATTCTTTGTTGGTTTCATTTTCAGGTTCAGTTTCTCATCTCAGAGTTTTGATTACGCTCTCACCCTTTTCGATTTCACTTGCTAATTGTTTCTGGCACAAATCTCCAATGTGGGCGGGATGACAGTGGTTTGCACTCATTGGCTAGTACGATATGATTGGCAGCTCAATAAACCGGATGTACAAGCATTTCCAGTGTTTTGTTTTTCCCAGCAGTGAATTTAAAGATAGCATATTTGCTAATTAATAAACAGTCTGTATTTTAACCATACTCAAAAACAAACAAAAATATGTTAAGATTTAAGAAGTTCCAGAAAAATTTGGTAGATTTGACTCCATTGGTATTGGTTCGCTCATGAAAATAAAGAAAATAAGAATAAAATAATAAAACACAAAATGTCTGATGTAATCATTTATTCAACTCTTTCTGTAGATGTTATTCACTGAACAAAAATAGAAACGCAATACTTTTGTTATTGCTCATATTTTTTTATGATAGCTCAAAGATCTGAAACATTTTCTACATACACAAAATAACAATTTCTCTGAAATATTGAGGCGCCTGTGATCTGTGATAGTGAGCACTTCTCCTTTGCCAACATGATCCATCCCACCTCACAGGGGTGCCATATCAAGATGCTGATTAGACAGTATGGTTATTGCATAGACTGGCCACAAGAAAAGGCCACTCTGAAATGTGCAGTTTTGTTTTATTGGGGGGGGGGACTGGCGCACGCTGTCATATACGCCGATCCAGAGCATACTAAACATGCTCAATGGGTGACATATGAGAGTATGCTGGGATGAACTGGGATGTTTTCAGCTTCCAAGAATTGTGTACAGATCCTTGCAACATGAGGTGATGGTGATGGATGTATGGCAATGGGCCTTAGGATCTCGTCCCGTTATCTCTAGCATGTTCTTATCTCTATGTTCTTTGCCCATAACCTATGCCTGATCATACCATAACCCCACCACCACCATGGGCTACTTGATCTACAACATCAGAAAACCATTCACCCACACGACGCCACACACGCTGTCTGCCGTCTGCTCTGAACAGTGCAAACCGGGATTCATCCGTGAAGAGAACACCTCTCCAACGTGCCAGACGCCATCACATGTGAGCATTTGCCCACTCAAGTCGGTTACAATGACGAACTTGAGTGATGTCGATACCCCGATGAGGACAAGCATGCAGATGGGCTTCCCTGAGATGGTTTCTGAGAGTTTGTTCAGAAATTCTTTGGTTTTGCAAACCGATTGTTTCAGCAGCTGACCGAGTGGCTGGTCTCTGACGATCTTGGAGGAGGACATGCTGGATGTGGAGGTCTTGGGCTGGTGTGGTTACACCTGGTGTGCGGTTGTGAGGCCGGTTGAATGTGCTGCCAAATTATCAGAAACACCTTTGGAGACGGCTTATGGTAGAGAAATGAACATTCAATTCCCCAGCAACAGCTCTGGTGGACATTCCTTCTATCAGCAGGACAATTGCACGCTCCCTCAAAACTTGCGTCATCTGTGGCATTGTGCTGTGTGCTACAACTGACGATTTCAGAGATGCCTTTTCTTGTGGCCAGTCTAAGGCTCACTTGTGCAATAACCATACTGTCTAACTTGCCATCTTGGCAAAGGAGAAGTGCTCACTATCACATATTTATGAACAATATTTCAGAGAAATGGTCATTTTATGTATGTAGAAAAGATCTTTGAGTTTATCTCATAAAAAAATGAGAGTAAAAACAAAAGTGTTGCGTTTGTATTTTTGTTCAGTGTATAAAGACTGAGAGATGGAAATATATACTGAGCATTTTTTCCTGCAGCAAGCACTTGGGTGTAAGATTGATGGCCATACCTGATGCTCTTGTCTCAGGAAATCAGCCTCTTCCTGTCTGGCCCAAGTGTATCCCACATAGTCCTTGTGGTGCTTAAACCCAACCTGTCAAAGCATCATGGAGTTAAACCTCTAATGAATTTAGAGGTAAAGTTCACTAAATTTATAACCTCAGCACATTTCCATCAAACACTATGCCCACCATTGAGTTTTTTCAAATGTATTTGAGTAGCTTTCTTAAGCCACAAAATTAAATGTTCCATAAAATGCAGAAAACAAGCCGTAAATGATGTGCATTGTTTATATCTTAACACAGTAGCTGGCTTTTAGGACAAAATATATATTATACGCTAAAGCAGTGAGAAAACAGCAGTTATGTGATAAAGTGGTACCCCGAGATACGAATGCTTCGAGTTACGAAATGTTCGAGATACGAAAGGTCTCGCGGAAAATTTTTTCCTTCGAGATACGAACAATAACAAACATTTCTGCTGTATTTTCCACTTGTTTGTCTCACATCACAGTGCACTTCTGGGTCTTGGCGCTTCTTTCTCCCTTTGAAGAAAGTGTCGAGTGTTTTCAATCGAGCGAAACATTATTTAGAGATTAACAACAATAATGTGCTATAACAAATGTTAGAGTCAAGGTGCTGTAAGAAAGAAATAACGTTTATAACGTGGTAAGTGCTGTTCTGTAGCACAAGTTAGAGAAACCCTGTGACACGTTCTCAGAAGCGTCTCTCAATCCCTTCTCACACGCTCGGTATTCTCTGTGCTTGTACTTGAAACCGTGTTGGTGTCAGTAATTCGTAAAATATCTTGAGAAAGTTAAATTTCATACGTGGTGTCGTAATGTTTTCTGCATCCGTTCCACCTCCTCCGAGACATCGCTTCACTCTGAAGGTAAGGTTTCACATTTGTGTACATATTATGTATTTTGCTTGTGTTTTATTCTGTGTTATTATCATTTATTACATTAACAATGTGTAAATTTAAGGATTGAAGAAACGTTACTTGATTTTTCTCTGGTTTTCCATTTTTTTCATCTACTTATACTGTTGTTTCTGAGAGCCGTTGCACTGACTAGGAGTTTTACATGTAAAACTTAATTCAAGATATGAATTGTTCGACATACAAACCCCACCCTGGAACGGATTAATTTCATATCTCGGGGTACCACTGTATTTCAGAGAGTGTTTGAAGCTCGAAATTTGGAACACTTATGTAAAGGACTAAGACCAACAAAGTGGGGTGAGCTTCCAAAACCAGCAGGAAATCAGACATTTTTAATTTGCTTGTAAAACAATTCCAGGGTTTGTACTTTAACAAACTAATCCTGGCGATTATATCTATTCACCTTTAGGCTCCATCAGTCTTTTGAGATATATGGAATATTAAGATATATGGAATGTTAAACTGTGAGGATTTTTTAAAATTCATTTAACAGTTCATGCTTGGTATTCTGCTGAATGTTTTGCCATGAAGCAGTAAGTTGTTATAAAGTCTCTGAAAGTGATCAAAATTGACTAAGAATCTATGCCTGAACACATCACTTTAGCAAAATACAGTGTATGTTATACTGTGTAATTTGAAACAGCTTTGTAAGGGACCAAGAACTACAAAAAATCATGAAGGTCCTGACAGGAAATCAATTATTTAGCAAAAACCTAAAAAATAAAAAACTTACTTTTGCATGTGTCATACTCCTAACGAATGAACTCCTCCTAGAGATTGTGTCTGTTCACCTTTTAGCTCCTTTAGTCTTATCTTAAGGCAAATGGGATGTTAAATTGCAAAGATTTTCACAATGTTTGTATATGGTCATTTCAACATATATAAATACAACATCATTCCCAGCACCACCTGGAGATCACGACACTATGATATGGTTTTCATTATTTTTTTAAAGAATTTGTTAAGATGCTGAGTCCGGGACTTGAAAGCATGGTATTCATTATTTAATAGTTCCTGTATTGTTCAGTATTTTAACTTGACAGTACATATGCTAAAAAGGGATTGGTAATAATAGATATTGCAACAAATTAGCCAAAGAAAGGCAATGTCGTTGACGGTGCAAGAACCCTTTGATTGCTGCTTGCAACTTTAAATAATTAGTTTTTTTCAAGGGGCAGGTTAAAAAGTTTATCTATCAACATTATGCAAAAGATCAATTAAATATAAATCATAACCACAAAAGATTATATTTTTAAAGCTTTTAGAAATTTGGTTAACAACAAATATTTCACTTTCTATATTGAATGAGGTCTGATCTGAGTGAAGTGTTGAAATGTGACATTGAATGTCTCTTGTGACCTGGTCTAGTGTCCAGTTCATCCAGTTTCAGAGAAACTCCTCTTTCCCTTTGTGTGTGGCCTATGCCATTGGTGTGGTCAAACCTGTACATTTTTAAAATCTACAACAAGCTTTCCTTGTTTGAAAAAATTAATCCACTTGGAAAAAAGATCAAACAAACTAACCTTGTAAATCCCAACCCAGTCCCAGGAGCTTCGAGCAAAATTTGGGGCCATCTTGAATTTTGCTACAGCATCTGAAATCTCGCGCCATTCATCCTCTACAGAGAGTATCACCAGAGCCATGTCCACCCTGTACGGGAACTGAAATGGCAGCACAGGGAAGCTGTTAAATTTGTTAATCAGTTCTGTTTATTCTAATAATGGCTACTGTGACTCCTTTCATGGCTGCAATAAAGCGGAATTTACAAATTTTAGTAAAAAAAAAAAATCTTATTTTAAATGTTTTTCGAATATTGTCCAACACAAGTAGGACCCATATGTAGTGTGATCATTTAACAAGTAATTAAGTCATAAATAAACAAAGTTTAAATCACCAAACATATAAATCCAAGTCCCTGATTCCTGAAACAAGCATTATGGCACACAGACAGGGCCCTCCTGAAATTCTTCTGGTCTATTCTGATTCAATCACCACATCCCCAGATCTAGAGAACAGAGGAATAATGGTTCCAAAATGTTAAAATAATTCTTATTGTTTTAGAGGTGCTGGTAGTTTTATAAAAAAAATTAACCTAATTTAGAAAAAAGTGGACCTCCAACAAGGTGGAATTCAAATGTGTCTAAGTTATACTGACAGGGGAATCAATATAAAGTAAAGCTATTTAAAAATGTTAACTTAATTAGATTAAACCGCAATAACACAGCTTATAGCAAAGAAACCCTGGACAGTGTAAACTATTTAACTAGTAAAAAGCAGGTAGCTAACATCTCTCAACGTAAGCAGCAGCATCTGTTTAGCAGAAGCAGCATAAAAAAACTAGGAACTAAAGGGAAAACAATCCAGGGACCAAGGAACATTGACATTAGCCATGTTTCCATCCAAAGATGCAAATTAAATTTATGTGCAAAACTAGATTATTGGATAAATTATTTAGGAATAAAGCACCGTTTCCTTCCAACGAGTCCAAGAGAACAAAATTGTCTCCTCCTGATAAACTGACGGCAAATATCAAAAGAAAAATGAAAGTTGAAAGGGAACTGCCTTTTTTTGTATATTAATCTTACTTGCGTCGTAAAACGAAACGTAAATACGCGCAGTCATGTCATCTTGTTTTTGGAGGCAGTTGGCAGCTATTTGGAAATGCAGCAGGTCGAGACAGTTCTGGGAAGTGAAGATCCCGATCCACTTTGATGACAGACTTTTTAGGAATTTTACAATGACCAAAACATTAATTCAGATGTTGTCCAATGAAATCGTTGCTTTGGTTACTATATTAATGCCACCGCCTCATGCCCCAGTTCTGACCGAAATACGCAGTGCCATTGCATTAGGATTTATTCTTATCTGAAAAAGTTGATCTTACTCAGTTTCCAAATGTATGCGCACCTTGCCGTTTTTTTCTGTGATAAAAAAGCTGGAAGGAAGCGCAGCTAATTACTCTAATCAGTTTTATGCAAGCCAGCTCCATTCTCCATAGTTGAATATATTTGATTCAGATTTGAATTTATTATTTTGAAAATGATCATATTCCATCCAATCTGTACAGTGTGAAACTATGTTCTTTTGTATCCATTATTTTGATTGGACTACTGTTAAACAAAATCGTTTTATGCAGTTCCAGTACCAGCCAACCAATGTTACCCGCATGTAGCACTTCTGAGCCGGGAGCTCCCATTACTTGGGGTTTTTGAAATTTAAAAGTACCCTTACTTGTAGAGTGAAGATGGAGGAGACAGGCTTGTGGTCACTGACGATGTACTCCATGTGACTGCGGTAAAAATGCTGTGACACTCGGGTTCCAGTGGTCAATCCTGATAACGAACTGCACTTTGATAGGTTGTTACTGGTTTCAGCTATCGGCTTTGTGCGCCATAGGATTCGATCAGTCCAAGCTGGTTTCCGCTTCTTACCACTGACACAGACAAAGGGGAACCATTTTCACATACAAATGTACATTTAGACACAACTAATACTACTATTATTACTACTAGGAATTACAGCTTGATCCCCTGTTAAAAATATCTGACTTTGAGCGTTTTGTTGTGAGGTGGATGTGGCTTGAGGACAGTGGTGGACAAAGTACACGAACCAAGTACTTGAGTTAAAGTAGAGATACACTAGGAAAATATTACTCCAGTTAAAGTAAAAGTGCTGCCTTCAGAAATTCACTTGAGTAAAAGTACAAAAGTATTTGCCATAAAATGTACTTAAGTATCATTTATTATGGGTATAATATTTCCAACTTCCATTGTGAAAAAGGCCCAGCAGAGGTTGTACTTCCTTCGTCAGCTGAGGAAGTTCAACCTGC
Organism: Danionella cerebrum; assembly: GCA_007224835.1. Lineage (NCBI taxonomy): Eukaryota > Metazoa > Chordata > Actinopteri > Cypriniformes > Danionidae > Danionella > Danionella cerebrum. Next base: position 356,067 of record SRMA01027335.1, read on the forward strand.
CTCAGGACCTGCTAAAACAATTCTATACTGCCATCATCGAATCCATCCTCTGCTCCTCCATAACTGTCTGGTTCAGCTCAGCCGCCAAATCTGACCTCAGAAGACGCAGAGGGTTGTCAGGTCTGCTGAGCGCACCATTGGCACAACCCTCCCCAATCTCCAAGAACTGTACTTATCCAGAGTGAGGAAAAGATCAAAGAAAATCACTCTGGACCCGTCACACCCACTTTTGCACACATTTTCATTTCCATTTGCACAACTTAATGTCTATTTTTGATATTATATATTTTGTCTGTTTTATATTTTTATACTGTGTCAGAATGTCCTTTTGTAAATTTAGAATGTCTATGTTGTAAATTTGGATTTATATTTTATTTTCCTTGTGATTCTGTTGCACTGTAGTGCCTCTGCACAAAAACACATTCCTCGTATGTGCAAACATACCTGGCAATAAAGTCCCATTCTTCTGTAAACCATTATCATTTTTATCTTCCTTAAACTATATTTTAAAAGATGACACACTTATGAAGTTGACACAAATTTTTAATGATCATGAGGTCATTTTCCATTTAAGGTTTATTTTTACCATAGTTGCAAGTTCAAGTTTAATCAATAAAACCTTTTTAAAGGTATTTTTAAATGTCTCTGCGTAAATATAAACTGCTCATATCAGATTACAGTAACAGAAACTAGTTTTCGGGAGTTTCTTCCATCATTTCTTAAGGCACAGGCTTCTCAAAAAATACTGAACTGCATCCACGCCAAGTAGAGACCATCAAGCGGCAACGAAATAATTCAAAACAGAGCGCGCAGTACTCTGACTGGTGGCTGACGCATACTTGAACAATTATGTTTTTTATCCACTCATAAGGTGGAATTCCCCAAATGTAGGAATATATTTGACTTTGAAATGTAGTAAAGGTAAAGTAAAAAGTCTCCCCAACTTAAAATACTTGAGTAAAGTACAGATACTTGAAAAAGCTACTAAACTACTGTAACAATCTACATTTACTTCGTTACTGCCCACCACTGGACGAGGAAAGGGTCAGTGACCTGTTAATATCCCATTTCAACTTTATTTATCATAGAAAGTAATAAATATCATCAAATATGATGTCAAAAGTCGCCATGGGTTACTCTTTTTATATTCATTCACAAAAAATAATTGGCTTGCTTGTCATTTGATCCATTATAATGGACTCTCCAGAGTCAACCAATTATACAGCGTCTTTTACAATGGGAGCATATGGGATGCAATGCAATTCAATGGCCCATTATAAATTCAAGACAGTTAATGATGACACATCATTAGTTATACATTTATTTATTTACATTTATTTACCATGATAAACTTATTTCAGAATCAGATGACTTCAATAAACAGCGATGTAAATTTATGTGAAGCCAATAATAAAATTGGATGTTTTACGGCTATATTTTGGAGTTGTTTGGGGACCTTGGTGAAAAAAATGCAGGTCTGATTAAAAATGAAAATAACATCACATTAAAGAGGATAAACATGTCTGCTACTTGGAAATAAAAAATACAACTGGGCACGATATCTCCTCCCATTACATGGATATATCATGGCAAGGGATGAGAAACATTGTAAGTTGAACACCAAAAATGATGGGTTTTTTTCTATCACTGTGTTCTTTGTTTTATTCTCTCTGCTGTGTTCACACATCATGGGAATTTTCTATTTTGTTATTTTTCAATCAAATATTTAATTTCTTGTGGCACTCAAATTTGTTCATTTGTTCTGTCGCAGCAATTTCTTTCAAAGCCTGACACATTTAAAGTCTTGTGTGACACTGTATTGCTATGATTTGGAAATAAAGGCATGTTACCTTGTATCATATGTGTCTGTTCCCACATCAAACTTATAAGTGGGAGGGAATTTTAGAGGGCCTTCATGGAAACCTTCAAGAACAGGCTCGTTGTCTTTTGCCAAATTCAGCTGAAAAGAGCACAAAGATTCATAGTCACTACACATTATAATATCAGTAATCTTATTAAATTCTAAAGGAACTAAGCGAATAACTAAGAGAATGAGAGAATATTGTAACAATCCCATTAAGTGATGAAACAAATCCAAACAAATCTTCATTTTGTTAGCAACACATCATTTTACAACACATATTTTGGGCTCATTTAAGATTAGGCTTATCCTTTTGAGTGTTTCCATCAAACATTTTAAGGGATATTTTCACACTGTGAATATGAAAGAGAACAGGATGCCAATTTGGGTTTCAGTGTGGGACCAGAGTTTCTATCACAAGGAACACATTCATATTATAAAAGTCAACAGCATGAAAGATTAAGGGATAAGACTACAGCAAAATATTTATTTATTTATTTTGAACAATTATTTTAATCTGTACATTGACGTTCAATAGTAGGAGAGTGCTAGCTAGTGCTAGTCGGAGTGGTCCAATAGTAGGACAGTGCTAGTCAGAGTGGTTCAATAGTAGGAGAGTGCTAGTCAGAGTGGTCCAATAGTAGGAGAGTGCTAGTCAGAGT
>SRMA01027335.1:358609-541741 GCA_007224835.1 Danionella cerebrum
TGCTAGTTGGAGTGGTCCAATAGTAGGAGCGTACTAATCGGAGTGGTCCAATAGTAGGAGAGTGCTAGTTAGTGCTTGTTGGAGTGGTACAATAGTAGGAGAGTGCTAGTCAGTGCTAGTTGGAGTGGTCCAATAGTAGGAGAGTGCTAGTCGGAGTGGTCCAATAGTAAGAGAGTGCTAGTTAGTGCTAGTTGGAGTGGTACAATAGTAGGAGAGTGCTAGTCGGAGTGGTCCAATAGTAGGAGAGTGCTAGTTAGTGCTAGTTGGAGTGGTACAATAGTAGGAGAGTGCTAATCGGAGTGGTCTAATAGTAGGAGAGTGCTAGTCAGTGCTAGTTGGAGTGGTCAAATAGTAGGAGAGTGCTAGTCAGTGCTAGTTAGAGTGGTCCAATAGTAGGAGAGTGCTAGTCGGAGTGGTCCAATAGTAGGAGAGTGCTAGTTGGAGTGGTCCAATAGTAAGAGAGTGCTAGTTAGTGCTAGTTGGAGTGGTACAATAGTAGGAGTGTGCTAGTCAGTGCTAGTCGGAGTGGTCCAATAGTAGGGCAGTGCTAGTCGGAGTGGTCCAATAGTAGGAGAGTGCTAGTCAGTGCTAGTTAGAGTGGTCCAATAGTAGGAGAGAGCTAATCGGAGTGGTCCAATAGTAGGAGAGTGCTAGTCGGAGTGGTCCAATAGTAAAAGAGTGCTAGTTAGTGCTAGTTGGAGTGGTACAATAGTAGGAGAGTGCTAGTCGGAGTGGTCCAATAGTAGGAGAGTGCTAGTTGGAGTGGTCCAATAGTAAGAGAGTGCTAGTTAGTGCTAGTTGGATTGGTACAATAGTAGGAGAGTGCTAGTCAGTGCTAGTCGGAGTGGTCCAATAGTAGGAGAGTGCTAGTCAATGCTACTCGGAGTAGTCCAATAGTAGGAGAGTGCTAGTTGCAGTGGTCCAATAGTAGGAGAGTGCTAGTCAGTGCTAGTCGGAGTGGTCCAATAGTTGCAGAGTGCTAGTCAGTTCTAGTAAAAGTCTGAAGCCAGACACTATTAACATGAATAAGGCCTTGTTATGCCACATCAAGTGTCGAGCTGTTCAGCATGACGCAATTTGAGCAGCCTGAACGTGGGTTACATGGGTTTTTTAAGAGGTAGAGATTACTAGCATCCTTAATAATGAACACAATAAGATAACATAAATAACATGAAATCTATTAATCTCTGTGAATTTAAACTAGCTTTCTGTGTCATGAAATGAACATACAAACAATGTTTAAAGTGTAAGAAAAGCTGGATTACTTAGTATTGTAATGCATTTGTTACTAGTCAAAACACAGTTGCAGATAACTGCAATTAGAAAGAGGTTTAAATGTTAAAAGGCTTGCCATATGAGCTTGTACTGGCTGAAGACACGAGTCATGGTGGCACACTGCTGCTGAGGGCGCCAAAAGTCAGGCTGCAAACAGCCATTAAACATCAAAAGAAGAAGGAGAAGAAGAAGAACAGTGCTCTGCTGAAGTAGGAGCATAATATTTCAACGCTTTGTTTTTAATGTCTGGCAGCAGTGAGGGAGGTGAGGAGATGCGTTTTATAGAGGTACAAGAGACCAAGTCAGCCAAAATGAGCAATATAGCTAAAAGCCACCAAGAACACCTGAAAAAGTAATTGCTTTGTTGCTAGTCGCTAATTTTTTTTTAAAGTTGCTAGGTGGTCTGAAAAGTCGTATAGTTGGCAACAATATATTTCTAAGTCCTGATGGGGAGATGACATTTGATTTCGATCGAGTCTGAAACAGGTCCAATTTCTGATCATGTGATAGGATCGATACATCCATAATAGGTCTATAATTGTATAAATTAGGCTAGAAACCAGAACTTCAATTGTTCTACCAATTCTCAGACAAGGTGGGACTGAGTTCACTCTCTAGGAATCAATGGTTGACTGGTCTACTTGTTCGAGGATAGACTGGAGGCTGGACGCCAAATATGCACTAGGAAGGCAAAATTTTGGGATCATCCATTCACTTTCTTCATTCTCAGTGCAGTGGTAAACATTCTTCCAAACCTGTTCAAATAGCCTCAAAACGTTTTCATTCACAAAAAGTTAGATCCAAAATGTGTATCTCACCTGGTCTTTCTCCCACAGAACAGAGAGTTTGTTGTTGTCTATTGCTCCTTTTACAACTTGCATATCCAGATCATCAATCCGGAAGTTCAGATCTCCAAACCAGAACACCACACTACAAACACACCACATCATAATAATAATCATTTAGGTTATTCCAAAGTAAAGCAGGATAATTATAAGCCCAGGTGAATCATATTTTAGCTTAAAGGGGTCATATTATGCAGAATCAACTTTTCTGATATTCCTCAGTCTTGTTCACTTCAGAATCTTTTATTCAGAAAGTTCCTTTCAGAAAGCTTTAGTCAGAATCTTTCAAGCATGTTTGTGTAATCCTGTATTCCTTTTTGTGAGCAGAAAACGGCTTGATGTTCCTTGCAACGCCCCTAGTTCTTACCTACGCCCACTGACCAATCAGATTAATCGCTAATACAGCTCATCTCTAAGCAGATCCGGTGTGCTGCCTGACCCGGAAGTGAGAATTGCAGACCCGCGCTGAAGAACAATGCAGAGAAAGTGTGTTTTCTCTCTAAATCAATTTGGGCATTGACAACGTCCCAATCCCCAACGTAGATTTGTTAACAGACCCAACGTTACCAAGTGTATTGCTGCCTAATAAATGGTGACCCAGCAATATTAGCGGTGATGCTAACAAACCCAGCATTGCACAAAACACCTGAAATCTAAACGTGATATAAACAGGTGAAGATCTTGAAGTTGATTTAATACGTTTCAATTGCTGTAAAAAGTAAATGAATGGCTTTTGATTAATGCAAACGTGACTAATTCGTTTTTAGTTTGTAAACAGGCTGTTTACCATAAAAACCAATTGGGTATATTTCTATCTCACATTTTAAAAAATCATAGAGACATGGGTATGTCTATGGAACTCATAATGACACGAGAAAAATTAGATTATGTCACTGCCTACTCCATAGCAATCAGACTGTCTACCATAGAAATTGTTTTAAATGCCACTTTTACAAGTTTATTGTACAAGTTTACAAAATTATGAGGAAACGTGTGACAGACTCTCACTCATGGTCAAGAACACCACTCGAGGCTTGGCCCTCAAACTGCTGCTGCTGCAGGATGCTCTCAAAGTCCTCCATGCGCTGCTCGGTGTTTTCCATGTGCGCAGGGAGGTGGCAGTTTAGAAAACACAGTGGATGGCCAAACACAGTCATGCGGGCACTGACACCTCCTTTATTTCCCTGCAGGGGGAGAGAGAAAGAGTAGGGTTTGGGTAAAGGAGCACACAACTGTCAAAAAACATGTAATTCCAATTTGGAATCAAAATGCCTATTCAATTTCATTTTCGATACATCAAACCCTTTATTCAGAAGAGGAAAAACAATATTAAAAAGTGAAATTATTATTGATTTTTAAAATATACTGTGGCAAGTTGGTGAGAGAGACACAGGCACACTGACAGTGTTCAAGGCCTAACAGCGCTTTTAATAAAAATGGCGCACCATAATTAAGTATTTAAAAATCACTCAGTGGTGGTGGTGAGCAAGCCAGATGAGCAAAGGCTCTGGGTAGCACGTGGGGAGGTCATTCCAATCTCTGCGGTAAGCTGGTGCGTCCACCATGCTCCGGGCTCTGAGTTGACTGTATCCATTTGCCCTGCCATCGACTCCTTGTCGGAATATGGGCGGTCCAGCGCCTGGCACGCTCTTCTGTAGCCGAGCCCAGTGACTCAATTCTGGCGGTGACACTCTAGACCCGGTCGGTGGGCACCTCCTGGGCTCTTTCAGCTCCCAGTGGCTCTCACACCGTCCATCGCTGCTTTCTGTGAAGGGAAAAGTTCCCTCTGCTGAACGGTGTCACTCTCTTCACCGGCCGCTGTCATGCTTATATGCACGTAGCCTGATGAGTTACACCTGGCAACGCTGATCAGCCCCGCACTCTGTCACATTATTATTTACCAATGAATACAAGGGATGTCTAATCATATGCTCAGACGTAAACATTCTTGGTAACTTGTGTAACGACTCGTAGCCAGAAGGAGGGAACAAAGATTTTGCCTCAAGAAACTCAACAACGGGAATCATATACAAATGAGGCTCTTGTAGAATTGTAATATTTGAAAGTCCAAATTAAGTGAAGCTTCCATTAGTTTATTCCAAAAGAAGACAAGTGTTGCAAGGCTTAGTAGGCCCCAAGACCTGTTATCTACACTTGTCTCTCCATCCCTATTACCCCAGTTTTGTTGCTACAGAAATATTCATGTTTACAAATTTCACTCAACCTCAGATTTCCACCTAATTCAAGATGAAACCAGCAGTTTTCTCTTCTGGTAGTTCCTTGTTTGGATGGTTAAGTAGTTACATTCTTCGCTTCACCTATCTTGATCCAATACCCTTGAACAAAGTTATATTTACTTAGACAGAAGTCATAAAGACATAGAAATAGGGAAGTCACACCCCATGCTCAGAAAAATACCAGTGGGAAGCATTCATATCTTCCTGTGATGCTTAGAGCCTGACCAAAACTTCCCATAGCATCCGTCAGATTGCACCCCTTGAAGCAATAAGACATTGCATGCTGTGTGGGCAAGACTGATTCTCCCAAATTACCAGTTGGCCAATCTTTGCTTGGACACAGCATATTTGGACCACTGGTCACCATAACAAACTAAGTCCTATATTGTCCAGTTAGGGAATGCTTGGGTTCACTCAAATTTCTCTTAAGCTGCAGCCTCAACACCTGGTCCAGAAAGGAAAAGTGGAAATCTTGGGAATGAATTCACACTTTTGCTAAAAAAACAATATGTGTTCTACCATGCTTGCATTCATGCCCTGGATTCAATTAACCAACAAGACTTCCTAGCTTAAAATGACACCATAAAACCTGCTATTACTTGGTTAACTGTCTAGACTACTTAGGATGGTAAGAGCTGGGAGTGTATGGGTGTCCCGACAATGAAAGATCCACAAGTCCAAGTTCGGGTGCCTGTGGGTCCCTCCCAGGGTGAGGTCAGTCCTCATGGGGCCATAAAAGGACAGCTTGTTTAGGCCTAGACAAGAACAACAAGAAGAACTCTTTACTTGTCCTTCCTGTTTGATGGTGAACATTATAGAGTTCAAGAAAAAGTGTTCTCAACTCAAGGTGTTTGATATATCAGCAGACACATATACTGGTACTAGCCACCTGCTTGTTTTCGCAAAAGGAACTCCACTTGGAGTCTTCACAGAGTGGGACTCCAAAACAGAAATGTATTACCCTCCCAGAAATCACACTGCAGAACCACCAGGGCAATTGATGCTATATGACCCAAGATCCTAGGTTTCAGAAGGACCATCTGTGGTCAGCAAGCCTTAAATCCCACAAAAAGGCAAAGACAAAGTAAAAACTATGTGAAAATTGTTTTAAAAAACCAGGCAGACCCAAGCACTTTTTGTTCCATTGTGATTAGTTTTGAGCCAGAATTTAGAAAAGCACAGACCCATATCACAGTTCATGTACTTCAGTGGGTTATATCTTCTTTTCACCGCTAGATGGCTCTAATTTAAGGTCTGTAAAATGAAACTGAAAGAGGAACTGCTCATTTTCTCACATTTTAAATTGAGTTACCTTGCAAATTATCTGTCATAACTCTTGTTTAAAACACAAACCATCAAAACTAATACGTTTTTTGAAACCAACACCAAGGACATAAAAAATAAACAATAGCTGGGTCATGTCATTCCAACTTAATTCAAAACAGCCTGTAATACGCACTGGTGGGTCCAGGGCTTTGAAGTGTTAATCTGATGTCAATGTATTCTGTAAAGTCTCATCTCTGCCTGTCTCTCCATTGACTCACATATTAGTCCTCCCTACTTTGCAGAAGGTTGCGTGTTAATGTTCTGAATTTATTCCCTTGTGAGGGAAATGTTCTTAGTATCTCTATTATAGACTGCTTATTGAGTGCCATTGTTGTGGGTAAAGCAGACAAGCTGTAAAATAGATAGACGTATCACTCAGTATCATATATATTTCCGCCTTGTGGTGTTGTGGTATTTAGCAGAGATGACAGACCCAGATTCCGCCAAGGCCTGTTCGTGTACTTTGGGTTTGGATGGCTCTCAGGAAAGGCAGGTGATAGTATTTAGCAAAGACCAACAGTAGCATTCCCTGCATCCTCTGAGATGTCACCTGTGGAGACACACACACATCCACAGTGTAAGAAAAAAACGAGGAAAATATCAGCTCATTAACAGAGCTAGCATCAATTGAGAGAATTATATAAATGTTCTAAAAAAAGAAAACATCAGTTTTCATAAGAATGTGATAACTGCATTTGGAAAATAGCAGACTTATATAAATGCAATGTACAAAACTAGGATTTATATTCATTAATGTTAATAATGTTAATAACTATAGTTTTAGGGACAAATTAATGGAGAGATTAATGGAGAGATTAATGGTCATTAAGCGTTTTTAAACCAGTGTGCCTCGTATGCTTGGAAAATGTGGAATTAATTAAAAGTGGCAGCATCAAGCAGCAATTGAAACAATCTCTTTTGAGCATCCTCTGAAATCTGAGCTGGCAGTGCGACAAATTATAGAACTGGAAGCCAAGTCTGAGCGACTGGCAAGACTCATCACACACACATACACACACGCAGCAACCCCCTCGCTAACACACACACACACTGTTGTGAATTTTCTATTTTCAGCGGAGTTGTATTTCTGTTGTGGTATGCGCTGTTTGCATAATGCTTCTTGGGTATGATGTCACAGAAATCGGGTTTTGCTGAGAGTTTGGATGTTAAATACAAACAATCAATAAAAGTCAAAGTTTGATGTGTGATGCCCAGGTTGGAAAGGGACATGAATAAAGTCCTAAGAGCATCAAAGAGTTCTGTGTAAGTCTTATTTCCTCCATAAACGTGTGAAAATAACAACACGCTTCGCACAGTTACAATACAGCCTGTAAACAAGTTGACCAACAAAGTTTCTTTTATCTTTCTAATAGTGTTTCGTTGACATTATTAGCCAATTTTGAGTGTTTTGTGCAGTGCTGGGTTGGTTAGCATAACCACTAATATTGCTGGGTTATCATTTATTAGGCTGTTGGATCTGTTAATATTTCAAAGTTGGTGATTGACTCTTTCCCCCATACCATCTCGTTCTGCCTTAATCAAAGATGAACCTGATTAATGGCTCAACTGCAATAAGCATTAAATAAATAAAGGCCTATACACATAAAATTTTTGTTGTTTGTTGAAGTTTCATGAGACAACGCGACTCAATCTAAAGCCATGGGTGCCAACATGTCATCACACGTCGGACCAAACGAGTGCTACCAACGAAAAAGAGTCTCGCAGTGCCATATCCGATCCGTTTTTTGCAAGGAGGACCAATGAAAGCTGGCTTTTTTGATGACGTGAGTAGGACATAAAAGAGCCACTCTGTGTTGTTCATCCAACACTTTCATAACGATTTTGTACAGGAAACAGGAAAGAAATGGCTCACCTCAAATCCTCTTTTATCCACATTTTTCTCAAACAGCTCCATGACTTATTGATGATGTCTTGTGTTCATGATTATTTGCTACGTTATTTGGGTTCAGAAGACAAAAACGCCCATTTTCATAAAGCAATTTTTTCAGTTGCTTTTTAAAACTGTTCATGTTTTTTTGGCCAAGTGCCCAACTGAGGTATGGGAAAAGATCAAGCACTTAATGGTTTCTCAGTAAATATTTATTCAAATTCAAAGAAATAGATAGTAAAACTACTAATTTAAACAGACAAGTTGTGAAAGCAAAAAACCAACGGCACCTGAGAGAAAAAGATACTGATTGATGGACAACTGAAGCCTCAGTCACAAAGACCAGTAGAGAGACTTTCAACCAAATACTCAGTGTTATATAATGTCAGCCCCAAGGGTTCAATATCTCTCTTTCTCTGCTTCTTTCATTTCTGCGAGTGTCAGTGGGTCTACATCTCTTTCTGTGTGCGTGTGTGTGTCCGTGCGTATGCGTGTGTGTGTGCATGCTTTCTGACCAGTACATATCCAAAGGGGCTGAGTGTGTCCATGAAGACCTCGCTCCACTGGTCAGTGAAAAGAACATCTTTCAAACGCTTGTTGATCATGGAGTTGACTTCTTGTAGCCTGAGAGTTAAAGAACGAGAGGAAAAAATATTTACTTTGTGGTTCGAATCTTATGAACTCAAGTGCAGAGCAGCAGACAATACAGTGCTTTATTAAACAAATGACCGTAAAACATCCTTAACAGGGAAAACCTTAAATAACTATACATAATAACCAAAATTGTGATCACTCCTTCAGAAAAAATAGATGATTGAACAAAAAGCATTCATCAACAAATAACCAGGCTAAGTAAATAACAATCTAACAATCCAAATTACAAAGGGCACAATCAAGGAAGGATACAACAAAGGTGTTAAAAGAATAGCCACTGATCTACCACAACAGGGAAAACATGAGTTGAATTGGCAACAGCCCTAACATTATTATCCACATCAATCTCCTTGGGAACCAAGACCTACACAGACTTGCAGGGTCAACAACAATTTGCAACACTTCCCACATTTTCCTATATGGTCTCCATAGTTTAGCCTCAGTAGGCAACCAGTCTTAGCATCTCCTCCACACCATTTGAACTACAATCAGCAAACTTTGCAAAAACATCCAAACTGGCGTGACCTGAGTTGCTATATCTTTTCAGACTGATACCACTAAAGGAAATCGCTGGAAAATGTTCTATAGCACAAGGTCAAACTTTGTAAAAATGTAACTCACACTTAAAACCTCATCGAAACTTCAGACCACACTTGTGGAGGTTATCACTCTTTGCCAACCTACCAAACACTGTGCAAAGGTATTTGAACCTTGGGCTTTAGAAGGGATTAAATATTTACAATTGACCTATACTGCCCATTGAAAGTAAATGGGTAACAGCAACAACATTACCTTCAAACAAAATGAAACATTATAGAGAAGGAAAGGCTTACAATTAAAATAATCACAGACAGCTACTCAAAAAACAAAGCTACCTAGCAACCAATTTTTTTTATCTCTGTAGACATGGGGGTCTCATTAACAAAGGGAACATTATGTCGTTGACCACTCCATAGCAACTAGACTGTTTAATCTAGCAACCAACTTGGCAAGTCACTATCTCAGCTAAGGAAAGTCATAGAGACATGAGGGTTAGTTTCTATAACTTAAAGTAAAATAGGGAACAATAAATGTTGTCACTGACCCCACCATAGCAACCTGACTATTTACCATAGCAACCATTTTGGCATATCACTATCTCAGCTAAGGAAAGTCATTGAGACACTGGGGTTGGTTTCTATAACTTAAAGTAAAATAGGGAACAATAAATGTTGTCACTGACCCCACCATATCAACCTGACTATTTACCATAGCAACCATTTTGGCATATCACTATCTCAGCTAAGGAAAGTCATTGAGACACTGAGGTTGGTTTCTATAACTTAAAGTAAAATAGGGAACAATAAATGTTGTCACTGACCCCACCATAGCAACCTGACTATTTACCATAGCAACCATTTTGGCATATCACTATCTCAGCTAAGGAAAGTCATTGAGACACTGAGGTTGGTTTCTATAACTTAAAGTAAAATAGGGAACAATAAATGTTGTCACTGACCCCACCATAGCAACCTGACTATTTACCATAGCAACCATTTTGGCATATCACTATCTCAGCTAAGGAAAGTCATTGAGAAACTGGGGTTGGTTTATATAACTTAAAGTAAAAAAGGGAACAATATAGGTTGTCACTGACCCCACCATAGCAACCTGACTATTTACCATAGCAACCATTTTGGCATATCACTATCTCAGCTAAGGAAAGTCATTGAGAAACAGGGGTTGGTTTATATAACTTGAAGTAAAAAAGGGAACAATAAATGTTGTCAATGACCCCACCATAGCAACCTGACTGTTTACCATAGCAACCATTTTGGCATATCACTAACTAAGCTAAGGAAAGTCATAGAGACACAGGGGTTGGTTTATATAACCTAAAGTAACAAAGGGAACAATAAATGTTGTCACTGAACCCTCCATACCACCCTGACTGTTTACCATAGCAACCATTATGGCATATCACTATCTCAGCTAAGGAAAGTCATAGATACATGGGGATTGGTTTAAATCCCTCATTTTGGCATTAGGAACTTTGTATGATGTCAGTGACTCCTTCATAGCTACCAACATTTCTACCTTGGAAACCAATCCATTTTGCTAATAAAACGCCACATTTACAATCCAACATCAAACTTGTTTACAAACTAGCCATCTATCGTTCCTTTACACTTCTCAGAAGTAATATCTATAAAAGTTACCATACGAATAATTAACTAAATCTAAGAGAACCACAAGTGAATATTTTTCAATGACTTTTATACTGCAAAACAATACATCGTTTGCTCACCCAATAATGTACATATCTGTGTTTCCATCACCAACATTCAGCCCTAGTAAAGTAGTGATGTCATCAGGTGGCATTGCTGAGCCCACGTTCCATGTGATGATGTGAATCCTGTAAAGAAGGCCTCATAATTAATATATGCAATAGATGTATATTTTTACTTCATAGTGGATATTTCTCATGAATGAAGGATTTTGTTTTGACATTGTAAAGTGCCCATAACATAACTCCCTACACCTGCAGGTGCTGGTGAAATAATTAGAAAAGCTGATTTATTTCAGAAACCCCATTCAAAAGTTGGCACTTGTTAAATGTATATCAGTGGTTTTATAACTTTTTGTTGAAAGATTTTATTGGCTCAAGGTCAATGGTCCATAATAAGTGATCAATTTAAAAATGGGTTTAATTTGTAATTTAAACAATCACAGTTTGACACTTATCACTTGTTTATCCATCAACATTCAAATTTGTTCAAAACAAGTACGAAATGAATGCTATCGTGGAACCTTTGCTTATATGAACCTTAAAAAATTATAATATCAACAATCTTAATATAAATATTAAAGAGTGGTCAGTACCAAGGCAAAATAAAGGCCATAAAAGAATTGTTGCTGTGTTTGATGAGTGTTTTAATGATGTTTTAACTGTTTTTTTGTTTTTTTTTGGAGATTATTGGTGTACAGTTTTTTTGCAAAGATCTCAAGTTCATACAGTTCGCTAGGTTTAACAAAGTGTGCAACTGTAATTGCAGAAGCTGCTGATGACATCAGACACCAAACGCTACCATGGCAACTGTGTAAGTTGAGCAAACAAGTAGATTTATATGTCTTCATATATATATTTTTTCTAAAAAGCAAAAGGTTTAATGCTCAAGAGACCTCATAGCAGGACTATAGCCTATACAATCCTAATCTCAGCTCTGCTGGGTCCAGACTGACATCTGGTCTGGACTTTGGTAACCTCTAGTTTACACATTCATTCCACACAGACTGATATATTTCAGGAGTTTATTTCTTTTAGTTTTCTGATTATAATTGACAACGAATGAACGCATGTGTCCAAGCACATTAATAGAGATGAAGAGAAGGAAAAGATGTGGTAGAAAAAAAAGTGTACAAGCAATAGGGATATACATATCATAGAGAGGATTGTGAAACATGAGAGGATTGTGAAACACAGTATCAAATTAGTATCCAATCACTGTGGAGGAAAACGGGACAAACACCAACTACAACGGACAGGCAGGACAGCAAAATACAAAATGTTTCAGACTGTAAGATTTTTGATTCATAGACAATCACATTTCACTGCCCACAACTGCAGGCAAACCGGGCCTTGTGTATGCAGTGTGAACTGCAGGGGAGTCGCAGGCTGGTCATGAGGTATTAGGCGGAGTAAATATCTGGAGCCGTCCACAAGTAGTGCAGTGTGAAATGTGTTCTGACTGGAAATAACATCTGTTACATCTGCAGCCAATGACAGAGCAGCATCCAGTACAACGTGAAGTTGTGGAAAAGAATACAAAGGCATAAACTGAAACATTGGTCAAAGGCCTTTCAGTCTATTTGGACCCAAGGAATTAATAAAAAACTTCATGGATCTCATTTTTTTATAGCAATCCTGGTGTTGCACTTCAGTCTGGCACACGTGACCTCACGCTGTTTTCAAAAATTCCCCCACCACTGATCTATGTGCAGTGTGAATTCAGATACAAGTTTTTGATAAAAACTTTTTCACCAATGCCACGTTATAATTCTGCCCACATGTACAAATCGGGAGGAGTGACAACACCACCATGGTTGCACATTATAAAGAGTGATTACTACTAATAGAAACTAAAGCTGAGTTCTATTTTGTGGTTGTTATTATACTTTATTTGCAATAGTTTTATTTTGTCTTTTCAGCATTTTGTAAATATTTTACTTCAAAAAAAGTGCATCTTCTAGTGGAAACTAAGAATAAACACAAAATGGCCGCTCTATTGTACCATCTCCGCCATTAAATCTAAAAAAAAATTAGATTTAACCAATACTGAATTTTTATTTTACAGTTGGTTAGATACCTGAAATCCTCTGCTACATGCGGCTGAGTGTCAGCTGTGCCGGCGACTGAGAGTGCCCTCTGTGGGTGAACAGCAGTCTCTGCAGACAAAGGTTTATGTGATGGCGCCTGTGGCAGTGAAGCAGCTCTCATGGCAATGTGGCTACGAGCCACGGTGGCATGCCCTGGAAGTTTCATTGCTGGTCCATGAAGAACATTAGGCTTTGGTGACTGGTGCCCTGGGGGGATGACATCCGTTGGTTTGGCTTGGATGGGTTTCGGAGATTCAGGAGGTTTTGGTTCAGAGATTTCAATGGATCCCTCCACTCTTGGGCTCCTTTGAGGCCGCCTGGGCCTGGCTGGAACCGATGGGGTCAAAGAAGCTTGTCCAGCATCTTTCGCGCATGGGGATGAGCCCAGGTCACTGGTTTGGACTTGCTGCTCTGGTTGCATCCCTGAAGAAGATGATACATATATTGTGAGGGCTAATTTATTGATGCAGGGGTAGGCAATTTCATTTATTATACATTGAACTGTGGCAGTGAATAAAGCACAGATGAAAACACTTATTTCTTGTACATCACTTAGCTAGAAACGCAATGTAATCATCTAAGACCTTTTAGCTATTTTTTAGGTTTGAATTTAAGTTGACAGCAGTCCATGCCAGTGGCTTTTTCAAAAATAAAACTCATTTTAAAACTCTTAAAGGTTAGAAATGCAGTGAGAATAATTTTTGCAATATTGCATTATTCTTTACAGTTCCAGAGGACTGTCGCATCATAGAGACAAAGAGCTCAGTAAACCATTATAATTTTCTAGCGATGCAAATGTTAAAAAAATGTCATTGAAATGTGACATTTTTCTCACAGTAAAAAAAAACCTTCATAAAAGCTGTCCTTTATACTTATTTATATATTTTCATGCTTTCAAAAGACATAGGTTTTATGCTAACAGCAAGCATTGTGCAGAAAGACTAGGGCACGAACGAGAAATGAAAGCATTCGCTTCGTAACCACAGCCTTATTCAGAAGCATTAAAGTGGTCATGACATGTTGAGCCTTTTAGTGGCTTTTATTGCCATTTATAAGAGTATACTGAATAAAAAATTCAAACATTAACGTTCCATGAAAGACCTGATTTCCCTCCCCTGGAAGTGATGCGCTATCCACAAAGCAACTCCTTCTCTCGTTATATCCGGAAACAAACAGGTGCGAGTTAAACAGACGGAAAGACGGAGCTACCAACACGCAAATGTGTAACGTCAATAAATGAAGTTTACCACGATGACACCGGCTCATCGTTCAATGTAACTTGGGCCTGAAAACAGGACTGGGCCCAATTCCTAATAAGCAACTAGAAAGTGTTGATATGCCGTGAATAATTACAGAGTCAAGGGCACTTGCCTGATAAGTATATTTGGAACAACCTATAAGAACATTGACTACCGAATGCTCAATTTTTTACATGATTTCTGAGTTCATTTAGGAATTTTGCTTAAATTTTTTTATTTACAAAGTTAAAAAAGACGTTAATTAAGTAATAATTTAATTGTTTATTAAACTTGTCATGGGACACATATATTTATTCCCGGAATAAGCCTGGGCTAGAAAATAAAGAGAATGAATGCGATTTTAATTCAAAATAAAGACTTTTTGAGTAAAATAATCACATTTCCCATACAATTAGACCAAAGTGAACATTTTATAAAAAAATGTAAATATTTTTACAAGATTTGATATTTATCTTGATAACGGGTTCACGCGGTACTATATGCAACACAATATTTAAATATATTTATTTAAAATAACTATTTTATTTAAATTAGAATTATGTACGTTACTTTGAAAAAAAGACTTCACTGCACTAAAATTATTAAATCAATAAATGTTGTTCTTTTCATTAAAACCTGGCACTTTAGATGAAAATTCTTAAGCAACTAAATGTATAAAAATCAAAACTGTTAAATAAACCAAAAATATAGTTTAGCTACACACACACACACACACACACGCATGCACGCACGCACACACACAAACACACAGAACACACCTGAAGAGTCTTTTTCATTGGGCATCATGCGTTGCTCAGTCATGCAGTATGAGAGAAAGTGTGGCACTCTTTTGAGCGGTTTAAGATTTACTGTTTCTTCAGCATCACTGATGCCAGCGCTACTCATGGCATCAAGTTGACAGGCATTTTGATGCACCTCTGGGCTCAATAGTGCAGCAGCGATAGCTGTGTATTTTTCGAGACATCGTTCCAGCTTGTCTTTATCAAGATATTCTAAACCGTATCCATGATCAGTGTGTGATGATATGACCTCCAGAGACTTTTGCTTTGCTGTGAGCATGGCAGGAGCTGTGGTATAGCGGTGAAAGAAAGCCACAGCTTTTCTCACTCACCCAAGGAAGCGACTGACACAGGGAACATTCAATGTTAGGAAAAGTTCCCAAAAGACTGGGAAACCGAAGTGCTGCCACTTGAATCATCCTCTATTTCGATAACAGTTCAAGTTCAACCCAAATTGGTAATATTTAGTTCTATATTAACTTTAATATCTAGAGATTCTTTTAACTCTGGTGAACGTACACGTGACTTCTGGCAGCCCATCTTGTGAGATTAAACGATGTTGTCATATTGTTGTACTAAGCTGTAGCAAGATATACTTGATTAATTTGTTATTAATCAAATTCAGGATCATTTAATAATACTAATCAATAATGCTAGGGTAATTAGCATTTGAGCTAGATACCAAGATCATCAGTGCGAGGCAATGATTACAGTTCAAGAACCAAGCGAGATGAAATCAAATAAGAATTTATTAACTAAGCTAAGACAAACAAAGCTAATCTAAACATTCAACACATTCATACTGGAAAGAGAGGAAAACCGGTTCCATGACACAGTTCACTGGACTAGCATTCTTCAAACCTCGACTGGAGTGCAGACAATCAACCACATTCAAAATACTTTCGTTTGTATCAAACTCACACTGATTCAGTTAGAACAGCGCTACCTGATGACTTCTGTGGGTCTCTGAGTTCAGACCAGGAGCCAGAGTATGCTCGATGGTTAGCTGGGAGAAGGAGGTGGCTGGCAATAATGAATCTGTTTTGAATGCTTGGTTGAGAGGAGAGATTAAAGGTGTTCTTGTATGCATGCGGAAAAATCCTTTTGCTCTCAGGCGCTGCATTGCATGGTCAATTCAAAATTGGCGGTTTATGAAAAGAAGGACGGATGCCATCGCTGATTGGTTACAGAGCGATGGCGAAAGGGAGTGGAGCCCAGGACTCTGCCATAGAGCCTTGGCATTCTCTGGCCATGTTAAAGAGAGTCCAAACTGAAGAAAACTTCCGACATGACTTTCTCTCTCTGACTTCTCTCTTCCTGACTTCTCCCTTTCTGACTTCTCTTTTTCGAACAAAGAGAAGTAAAGCTGTTTTAATCTTCAGTGTTGTGGTGTGTCACACAACGTTCTGACAAATCAGAAAGTGTCTTTGAGGCACTTCTGTCATGCATAAATGAATTAATGAGGGTGCAACCCATTTTGATTAGAGATAAGAACTGTTGGATACAAAAATAACTTGTAATTCTAATATCATACATGTTATGAAGTTTAAACAACCTGCGTCATTCTTGTCATCTCATTTGTTAAAGAATGAGTTTCCTGTGATCTGAGGTTGTGTCCTCTGTGTTACTGATGGCCTGAGCTGTCCAGGGGGTCAAGAGTCAAAAAATCCTGTTGGCTTTGATGGCTCAGTTGGCTCTCTCTGGTTCTTGATTAAGAGAAGATCTGCTCCCTTAGCTTGCCCATTCTGCACTTCAAACACAGTTGTAAACAGGGGGGGGGGGGGGTCCCAGGACATTCCAAATGCCTCCAATGTCTTGAATTGAGTAAAAGCTTAATTGAATTAGTTTTATAAAAGTTATGTTCTTTGATCTGATCGAGCCCTACAGAGCTAAGATGCATATCATAACACTTTATATTTATTTATTTGGTTTAACTCCTACTTCCTTTTCAGGGGTCACATGCTTCTGTTGGTGTCTATCTCCAGTGCTCTTCAGGGTTAAAGGTGGGACACACCATGGACAAGTCGCCTTTAACCATAATTAACCAAATGCATGTTTTTGGAATTGTAAGGGAAACTGAAGTACCAACGTAAGCGCAACGAGAACATGCAAACCCTTCTCAGGATGCCACAAACTGGACTCGCTTTTTCACCACATGATGCGCTCCAATTGCACACACATCTTCAAGCACATTATCTTTGGAACAAAATCCACTGTTTTATTTTTATCCATGAGTTCCCTTTCAGGCTCAGACTTTGTACTTTTCATTATTACTACCCCAAAAATTTTGAATAATTGCCAAAAATGCCATTTTCACCACACGATGTCACCCAACTGCACACATACCATATTTTCTAGCTTACTTGAAGAAAATACCTTAAAATATCAAACCCCACTGTTTTCTGTTCATTTACGAGTTCCCTTTGAAGCTCAACCTTTGGATTTTTCATTATTACTACTTAAAATTTTCAAATAATAGCCAAAAGAGCCTTTTTCACCACAAGATGTACAACAACTGCACACATACCATATTTTAAAACACAATATCTGTTAAACAAATTACAGTATTTTTTTATGTTTATCTACAAGGTCCTTTTAGGACATAACATTTGTGAATGTTAAATCATTATACTTAACATTTTCATTATTATTACTAAATAATTCCAAATAATAGCCAAAGGTATATTTTCAATACAGTTAGGGAGTAGACCCTGGTGTTATTATAGGCAGCATTATCCCTCCTCCAAACATGGCTAGCTGAGTCCATGTCCAACAGCTGACCACTACATTTCAAATTGCCATATACCTACATTTATGGACTGGTCATTTCTTTCTGTGTGAGCAAACTAAAAAAAATACCAATTTGCCTGGCCGATTAGAGTAAGGAATAATAATTTCAAATATGGATAGTATGGAATGAAATGTATCTGAGCAATGAGTCCATGATGACAAGTGTTTTATTTACTTGGGCTTGATATTGAAGATAAGATACTCCAGAGATCATCTACAGTATGAACTGGGTTTCATTCAGCATTCACACGATTACAGCAAGTCTGTTTTGTGACGACCTTTCGTTCACAGATGAGGTCACGCCATTACAGATGTTTTACATATTAATAGACACAGAGCATGTAACCTGGTGTGTCATCGTGAGCCTTAAAGTTACAAATATTTCATTAAAATGCTCTCAAACGTTTTAATGCTCTTATTTGTGAATTGCTATAATGTCCATGTGTTTACTGCAACGATAGAATTATCTTATACATTTGTTTCTTACCGTAATTTTCCCTCGATCAAGGCAGGATGTAGAAACTACTGATGTTGACAGAAAATCCAAGGTGCACCTGAATTACTGAGATATTATCTGCGCTCACCAGTCATAATGTTTATTTTTCTGCGGAAATATTGGCTGCTTTGAAAGAAAACCGAAAAGCGGAAATAAATGTCACATTGTGGTGGTCGAATTGGTTATTGTTATTTCCCACAGCGACCCCGAGCTAAGGCAACGACAAAAGATGGTTCGCTGAAGGTGACTTGATTTCATCTGCGGATGTTGTGCTGTTTCATTCGTTATGTGCCCAGAGTGCGTCAGCAGAAAGGTTATGTCCCGCAGTGTATGGCAAGCCGTGTCAACATTCATTCCGCTTTTTTTCTACAAATCGCACTTCAAAAAGGATTTACGATTTGAATTGAATTTTCTCAGCTTTATTTAAAATCAATCTGCAGATAGCAAAGAAAATGTTTAAAAAAACACTATTTTATTAAATTTTAATTTGTTCATTCATTCATTTTCTAACTCCCTTATTCCCTTTTTGGGGTCATGGAGATCTCCAGCGCACATTGGGCAAAAGGCAGGGGTTCACCCTGGCCAGGCCGCCATTCTGTCGCAGGGCAACATTCACCCACACATTCACACCTAAGGGGAATTTAGATTATTTAATTAACCTGATCGCATGTTTTGGGGATTATGGAGAGACGGGGGTACCCGGAGGAAACACACGTAAGCACGGGAAGAACATGCAACTGAAAGGTGTAAGGATTCTGGGGAATTAAGATTAGGATTTTCTCACCTGTTCCGTCTCTGATCTAGATTGCCCTGCTGTGCGCTGCTAAATATTACGTTTCTAATACATTCAGTTTCTGATACACCTTAATCACCAGTCTATTTAGACGCGCTCTTTCCTCTCTCCTCTGTCGTATGATTACTCGTACCAAGTGAGTTTCTGTCTTACCAGGATCTCACTTCCAGTAGTCTCAGCTCAGAAGTTTGGTGGTTGTCAGTACTTGGAGTAAGCTCCCCTCTGCCTCCTTACTCGGGTACCGCCTGACGCCTGAGGTCTTCCAAGGAGCCCTTTTTGTGTTTTTGAAAATTTCTAGCCAGCGGCTTGTGGTTATTTTGGACTCTCCTTGTGTGCTCCTGGACAATAAACCACACTGAAGTGAAACCCTTGCATCTGGGTCCTCTCTCCACACCCACGCCCTTATCAGAAGGCCACAGTGCTACCCACTGCACCACCATGTAACCCCTTACTTATAATAATAAAAAAAATTATAAAAATGTTATTACACTACATTAAATGATACAGGTAAATCCAACGGGGTAGCGAAATCTACAAGTGACACCGCAGACCGATATAAATCCGTAATCCGTGTCAGAGAGCACAATGCTGAGCCGTTTATAATCAAGATGTTTATATGTTTATGATTTTTCAGCCAGAGAGGATGGAATCTGCACCGATGTTAAGCCTTTGGTTGTCTCAAATAATGTAAAATATGTGTATACTTAGATATTTTATCATAAACACCATAGAAAAGGCTTAATTTATGAAAACAAACATCCATATGTGGATTTCAACTTTTCAACTTTTCATTTTTTCACATTTTGGAACAAAATTTCAACTAAAACTGGATGCAATACAGTGTTGGTCTTTTTGGAACAGTGCATTTTGGTTCAGGTCACACTTGGAAGGGAAAGTCTTCTATGTGACTGTAGGCGATCACGTGTCAAACATTCACACTATCGAGGTCTGAACACATCTATCAAATATGTTAGTGATTAGCTAGTGTATCAAACCATCATGTTAATTTAGCCAGTGATTACCCTGCTTAGCTGGAACAGGATATCTTTTCCAAAATGTTAACTGTGGGGAAAAGTGAGCCAGTTGCATTGGGCCCAGCTGTTGAACTCACCCCACCTTGAACCTCTAGTAATTTTAAGTCTAAAAAAAGATTATTTGAAAGATTATTTTTATACTGTAACATATTACCAGTCATGCAGGGAGCATGCAAAGGACACAAACAAGACCGCAACAAAAATATACGGCAAGGGAGATGTTAAATGCAATACCATTGTATTTGTTTTTCATCCTAAATTATTAGATCTTTTTTTTTTTTAAATAATATGTGGGAAAAGTCCGCTATAGTCAATTTACCACTGGGGGGCTCAATTAACCCACTTTAGTTGAATCAACTTACCCCTAAACTTACCCCATTTTTATTTTTTCAGTTTTGTTATTGTCCTCGACGGGTATTTGTCATTCCTATTGATAGGGGACACTCACGACTATCTACCAAGGTATCTTTGGTTTATGCTTTACTTTACTATATTGTAAAGTATACTAGAATGTTTTCATGTCACCAGTGACATAAACCCACCCCAATGTCTCTATGATTTTCCCAAGCTTAGATAGTGATATGCTAAAATAGTTGCTATGGTAAACAGTCTGGTTGCTATAGAGGGGTCAGTGACATTCTCTCTAGCATTTTCATAAGCTGAGATAAAGATGTGCAAAATTGGTTGTTATAGTAAACAGCCCGGTTGCTAGGAAAGAATATCTGACATCATGTTGTACTCTACTTTCTATTGATGATAAGACGTAGAAAAAATTCTTTCACTGACAGAATCAGAAGACTTCACCAACGAGAAAGACATTCATTTGTGAATGTCTTTTTCAAAATAGCACCAGCTGAAAGAGGACAAAAAAAAACCACTCCTACTTGTTCAATGTTTGTATTAAAGTGAAAAGTTTACTTAAAGAGAAGAAAATAATAAATTAGAGGGTAAAGGTCTGTACACAAACTTTGATGTTGGCTTGTAAAAGTGCCATTTAAAAGTACTTAGCAAAATGGAATGGTTGCCAAGGTAGAACTTATGGTTGCTACTGGGGATTCAGTAACATCATACAAAGTTCCCCATGCAAATATAAGTAATTTAAACCAACGCCCATGTCTCTATGGTTGCTATGGTAAACAGTTGCTATGGAGGGATCAGCGACATGATATTATGTTCCTTTTGTTACTATAAGTTGTACACACCAACCCAAATGTCTTTATCAATTAGCAAAGTTGAGATTAGAGTTTAGAAATTTTTTGCTAGTTTGCTAGGGTAAATAGTTTGGTTGCTAGGGAGCCACCAGGGGCAGACAAACCCCCACTTCTCTATTATATTTCTTCTTGACATTTCGCTGCCATTTTCCATTTATTTCAATGGACATTTTAAGGCAATGGTATATATTTTATCCCTTCTAGAGCCTAGGGTATGAATACTTTTGCATATTGGTTTGTATGCTCTAGCTTAGACTAAAAATTTGTAGAAGTGAGGGATTGTTTGAAATTTAATATGAGGTTCTCAGTTTTACAAACGTTTGCCCCATGTTTGGGAGCAGATGCTCTTTATGACAAGCCAACTATAAAAAGTGGCTCAGTATACCCCACTCTCCCCCAACAAATAAAACTGCCTTGCATGGATGTGTCACAACCTTCAAGCCCAGGAAAACTTCAGATATATCACATATTGTTCTGTTTTAATGAATATTCATGAAAACGCCACCCTTTGTTTTAACACAACGGAACCAGACACGTCTGCCAGAGCACCGTCACGAACGGTATCCAATCAAACACGAGAACCCACGAGTTTGAGAAAACCACGGGCCATTGGGACCAATGGAAACATGCAGGAATCTCACGTGTTCCCTCAGCTCTTTTGGAAATCAAATTGGTGGAAAACTTTGATAATTAGTAGGTCAAGTTTAGAGCGTGTGAAGGTTCCAGAGCGAGAGCCGACGTTCAGAAACACTGTGTTGTTCAGCTGGCGTTGTGGGTTTTAAAAACATGGAGAAGAAACAAACTATTAATTTCGGAGCAGGTCCAGCCAAACTCCCGCAGCCAGTAAGTGCATCACAAGTACATCCGATGAGTTTGCGAACGCTTAAAATGTGTAAAGTAATGCTCGTATTATAAATATAATTCATGTGATGTTGTTGTAGGTTTTGTTTCATGCTAAACGGTAAATATTTGACTATCCAACCGTTTTGGCATTAACTTACAGTCTGTTTCAGCCAAGCATTCGCCTAAATGTATTGCGACTCTACTCGCTGTTGCATCAGATTAATGTTACCCGGAATCACGGGATGTGAAACATTCGGAAACCTATTTTAAACTAGAGTGATACTATTGAAGTATGGTTAATCCTTTCAATACGTGACTTTTGTTAATGCTGATCATAAAAGTAGTTTTACTAAATACCTTCAGCCGTTGTATTCCAGTTTGACTCAAGTGCAGCAGCACTCAAAGGTTCAAAAATAGTTATCCATATTTTTTTTTGTTGTTTTATTATTTACTTGGGGATGCTTTAGCCACCCAGTTTAAATTGTAGCTATTGTACCTACAATGGATGACATGCCTATTAAAATTCTACACATTAACCATTTACAAGCTCAGAAAAAATGATCTAAAACATGTACCTTTGAGGGTCACTTGTTGCAGAACAACACCCACAACCAGGCAAATATTGAACTATATAGGATGTGTGATTCTGGTAAAATAATCACCATTGTGCCTTGGATCAAAAATGGGACTGCAAATTAAAACGCTACTGCAAATCAAAAACGGCACCTGAAAATCAAAAACACGACTGCAAATCATAACCGCTGCTGGAGAACCAAGACCGCTGCTGGAGAACCAAGACCGCTGCTGCAGATTGCGACTGCTGCTGCAAATTGCAACGGCTTCTGCAAATCACGGCTGCTGCTGCTGCTGCAAATCATCATTTAAACTTTTTCCTGTTAAAATAAACCCAGAATTAAATGTATGGACATAATGCAAAATTCTTTGTCTGTGATTATCAAAAACAGGATGAGTTAAATTATTAAGACTTACTCTTTAAGATCAAGTGTGATGTGCAGAGTTGTAACAACTACAGAGGCATAAAGTTGATGAGCCACACAATGAAACTCTGGGAAAGAGTTGTTGAAGCTAGAAGGGAAGTGGATATTTGTGAGCAGCAGTATGGCTTCATGCCCTGGAAGAGCACTACTGATGCAATTTTCGCCCTGAGAATGTTAATAGAGAAGTACAGAGATGGTCAGAAGGAGCTGCACTGCGCCTTTGTGGATTTAGAGAAAGCATATGACAGGGTTCCGAGAGAGGAGTTATGGTCATGTATGAGGATGTCAGGAGTGGCAGAGAAGTACGTCAGAGTAGTTCAGGACATGTATTAGAGGAGTATGACAGCATTGAGATGTGCTGTAGATCAGACAAAGGAGTTCAAGGTGGAGGTGGGGCTACATCAAGGATCAGCTTTGAGTCCATTCTTATTTGCTATAGTAATGGACAGGTTGGGGCGCTGAGGTCAAGAAGGTACTGGAGTTTAGGTATTTGGGGTCAACAGTCCAGTGCTACGGGGAGTGTGGAAAAGAGGTGAAGAGACGAGTGCAGGCAGGTTGGAGTGGATGGAAAAAAAGTGTCATGGGTGTTGTGTGACAGAAGTGTGTCAGTTAGTAGTGAGACTATGATGTATGTGTTAAAGACTGGCAGTGAGGAAGAGACAAGAGGCAGAGCTGGAAGTAGCAGAGATGAGGATGTTGAGGTTCAGTTTAGGAGGGACGAGGATGGACAAGATTAGGAATGAGCACATCAGAGGGACAGCTCAGGTTTGTTGTTTTGGAGACAAAGTCAGAGAGGCCAGATTGAGATGGTTTGGACATATGCAGAGGAGGGATAGTGGTTATATTGGTAGAAGGATGATTGAGATGCCAGGCAAGAGGTCAAGAGGAAGGCCAAAGACGAGATATATGGATGTGCTGAAAGAGGACATGAAGTTAGTTGGTGCAAGAGTAGAGGATACTGAGGACAGAATTTGGTTGGAAACCGATGATTCGCTGTGGCGACCCCTAAACTGGGAACAGCTAAAAGTAGAAGATTAACAAAATGTTACATTATCAGCAAGACTGCTGAACTGATTCTTTGTATTGCAGGTTTTGTTGCAAGCTCAGAAAGAGCTCCTGGATTATAATGGAACTGGAATTAGTTTGCTTGGTAAGAGTTCTTCCATCCTTCTCTCACTGATCATGTAATCATGTAAATATATATACACTACTCAAAAAATAAAGGCAACACTAAAACTCACACATCCTAGATCTAAACAAATTAAATATACTTATTAAATAATCTATTTACATATTTGAATGTGGTGACGACAATGTGTTTGGTGTGTCTGTTTGATAACGTCATGCTGGGGCATGAGCTGGAAATTGTGTCCTAAGGGATCTCCGACCAGACCTGCAGAAAGGATCTGCTGAGCAGTCTGGTGCCGCATGGTGCTGCTGGATGGAGAGAGACATGGGCTCAGGTGGATTTAGGTCTTGGGAAAAACTGGCCAGACATTCCTGCCTTCTTCTTGCAGGAACATCCAGAAACCTGAGTTATAGCATTGTCTTTCATCAGGAGGATCCCAGGGGCAACCTGGCAGCTGGTCTGAAGATCTCATCCCGGGACCGTAGTGCAGTGAGGCTACCTCTGGCAAGCACATCAAAGCCTATGCGGCCCTCCAAAGAAACGCCACCCACCCCATTACTGACCATAGAGGGCTAAATGCTCTCTACGGCATCTCCAGACTCTGTCACAGGGAGCGAGTGGTGAATTTGCCAGATTTGGGGTTCTCAGGCAAATGCCAAACATCCTGTACGATTGTGGTCTAAAGCACAACCCTTGGCTGTGGACCTCGAGCCTTGGACCACCCTCAATTCTTACCCTTTGACCAGATACCTTCCGACAGCCCCCTTCATGACTCCTGATGCACTGGTCTGTCACCTGCTGGTGCCTCCATGCTCTAGACACTATGGCGACTCTGATCTGTCATCACCACCTGCAGAATCACTCTTTTAATGGGGGGGTCTTGTAAATGGCCTATAATTACCATCTGTTGTCTATTTGGGCAGTTCCTTTTACAAGATTAATTTAAATTCAAGATTTTCATCCATACAGGCATACCTTTATTATAATGTATGTCCAACATTGACATTGTTGGACATACATTATAACAAAATCTATCGCTTATCTACATCACTTTCATCCATCCGTCACATTTTGTGTACTCTCTTATGCAGAAATGAGCCACAGAGCATCTGATTTCACCCGGATCATAAACACCACTGGACAACTGCTCCGGGAACTTCTGTGAGTTCTCGTTATGAACTATGTAATATCTCACATGTCCACCCACCGCCTCAAGAGTATGTATCAATTGTGCTACTATAAAAGGGGTTTTGGATAATATTGTGATCTGTTTCGCTTTCCGTTGATACCTTTTTAGAAAAATTTGCCTGAATAGAATAGCAGTGGAGGTAATAACTTCACTTTATTGGCCTCACTAGAATATATTTAAAGGAATTATTTGCTATTTTTTTACAGGAATGTTCCTGAAAACTACCGCATCATCTTCTTGCAAGGTGGGGGTTCTGGACAGTTCTCTGCAGTCCCTCTTAATCTGATTGGTCTGAAACCAAGCAGGTGTGCAGATTACCTGGTGACTGGAACCTGGTCTGCTAAAGCTGCCAAAGAGGCTGAAAAATTTGGGAAAGTCAATGTTATCCACCCCAAAATGGATACATATACCAGTGAGTAACTATAAACATGTTTGTAGAGGAAAAGCTTTTTTCGGTCAGTCTTCTCGTACTCAGTTGGTTTTACTGGTTCTTCTTCTTTTCGTTATCCAGTTAAAAGCCAAAATCACAATTTGAAGAAACATCGAGATTTGTAAGACTGTGAGTGCGTCCATATCCTCGGTGGTGCTGAGTGGTGGCCGCAACTAGGAGTTAGACGAGAAGGTTTAGCTTGAGCTCTTTCCCCTAGAAAGTGTCATATTTGTGTTTTTTTTTTTGGAGCTAGGGTCTGAAGGGGGGTGGTGTTCTCTGTTGGCACACCCCTTTTTATGAACTCAAACAACTTCCGGGTCGTTGATTGTTATGAGTCCCTCACTTTTTCCATGCTATCCCGTACCTGTCCTTTTGCACTACGTTGACGGTAGCCCTTCTAGGTCTCGTTGTGATGTCCACGCAACATATTCCTATGGGTCAAAGGGTGCCCACTTTCCGAGTCGCTCCGCTCCTCTGGGAGGGCTACACTCTCAATTTCAATTTTAACCACACCTTTATTTGTTACATACACTGTTACATGCAGTGAAATAGGACCCCTCTGCCCACAGACATAGACAGGAAGAGTGTAGGCTCTAGCTGTGGTTAATTACCTACACCTGCACAATGATGTGCTCATTGGCCGGTTATAAAGTTGTTGAAGTAACATGAGGCCCTCAAGAGAGTTCCCATAGTCACATGAATACAAGAAATTAGTCGAATTTTATGCCTAAAAGATAACTGAATGAATATTTATTACCTTGGACTTATAAACCTTGGACATTTATTTTTATTAGAGATTATCAACAATGCCATTTTTTTTCTCATTTTAATTTTGCCAAAATGAACTAGGGCACCAGCAAATTACTGTTTTGATAATCGAGTAATCGATAAATGGATAAGCTTTTATAAATTTGAATTTCTGACCGAAATGCTAATTAAATGCCAATTGTCAAGTACATTTTTTGAGGAATTAAATTTTTAGGTTTGTTTTTTTGACTGTACCATTTCCTTTATTTCAGAAATTCCAGAGAGTAGCACATGGTCACTGAATCCCTCTGCATCATATGTCTACTACTGCTGCAATGAAACAGTCCATGGCATCGAGTTTAACTTCATCCCGGACACCAAAGGAGTGGTTTTGGTCAGCGACATGTCTTCAAACTTCCTTTCCAGACCCATTGATGTCTCAAAGGTTTGTGATGGTTGGATAAAAGCTTTACTTACAACATTGTGGAACTGATTATTATGATGTTAGTGTTTCAAAACGTGAGCAATGTAATGGCAAAATGTAAACAATTACAAGAGTTATGACTCATAATATGCAAGGTGATTCATAATAAAATGAGACCCCAAATTGGTGCCATAAATGCCATCTTAAAATAGAAGGGATGACACTTGGAAATAGAAGGCCTGCCATTAGGGCTTGTTTTTGTTTTCAAAAATTTTGCACAAAACAAAGCAAAATGACACACAAAGTGCTCAGAATAGTTTATACGGTTAAGGAGCGGTCCGCTTGTTTTTTTTTTACGTTACGTTTATGTAATTAGCATTTTATCCAAAATGACTGGTTACAATTTTTTACATTGTTATAACCTTGTCTTTGCTTTTTGGGGAATTAAGTGTTTTTATGTTATAAAACATAGAAACTGTTCAATATCAGTTTTTGAGATTTTTGAGTGTGAATATTAAAGTCCAAATAATGGTCTAGTCACAAAGAAGAGTACAATCCTCCTATGGAACTACTAAGAGCAGAGCGGATGAACAGATGAGGCAGGTGCTCCATAGTCAAAATTAATCGTTGAGCACACCCCACACTGGAAGGACCCCGGCACGACTTTCCTCATTGGCAAAGTATTGGTTGATGCGAACTGAAGCGACAAGTCTCTCCATCAGAGTTTCTGTAAACAATTAAATCCCTTAATGATCGCAACCCCAACAAAACGCACATCAAAACTTGTTCTAATCAAACTTGTTTTAAATGTCCATGACTTTATTTTTATATGGTGTAAGAATTTAATACGCATCTATTTGTGTTCTCTTTAGTTTGGTCTGATCTTTGCTGGTGCCCAGAAGAATGTGGGATGTGCTGGGGTGACGGTAGTTATTGTCCGTGAAGATCTGTTGGGGAAAGCTCTGAAGGAATGCCCTGTTGTTCTGGATTATCAGATTCAGGCTGGAAACAACTCGCTGTACAACACTCCACCATGCTTCAGGTATATACGGACACAGGACTTGGCACCTGCCCACACTGCCCTAGCTAACCTTGTTTAAGGACCACGGCATCCCTGTTCCTAATTGGCCAGTAAACTTCGCCTGACCATAACCCCATAGAAAATCTCTGGGCTATTGTGCAGAGAATGATGCGATACATTAGAGCCAACAATTCAGAAGCCCACTATCTGAGCACCTGGGCTCTGCCAGAGACTGATCGACTCCATGTCACGCTGCATTGTTGCAGGAATTCAATCTTTAGTTATTTCTATTAAATCGTTTAAAGTTTACAACATTTAAAGTTAAAAATATTCAGGCAAATCCTCAAACAGTTTGCACTAGTTTTAAACACATTTGAAAGTTGGAAGTACACAAGTGGAAATAGTGAATGCTTAAAAATGGTGTAAATTAAATGAAACCGATTTTTCATGTATTTGCCAATGTGAATTTTTTTTTTTTACTTCACACATTTAAAAAAATTCATGAGATTTAAATCCACAATGTCTGACGGAGATGTAGAAACTGACATTACTGCAGAAATGCAAAAGGGTTTCTGCATTGTGACATACTTTAAGGATTTCTGTCTAGAGTTAACCTGGAGGGCGAGCCTCAAGGTGCTGATGGAACCCACAAGTCTGTGACGTCTTGCTGCATTAATAGTAGCACCTCTGGGAATTCGGATGTGTGCTATGTATGTCTTTCATGGATCTGGTTTGGCATTCGATGCATATGGATTCAGAAGATCAACTCATACTGAGCTCATACACAGAGTGCATCCTCTCTATATTACCATGACTTCTGTATTTGTAAATAAATTATACTTTCAGTATTTTATAACTGTAAATTGATCATAGTGGTATTTAAAATTGGAGTTTAATGTGCCCCTAGTGAAAGCCCAAGTAGTAAAAGCACAGCTAAACAACCATCGAACACCAGAGGTGCCTAGAACTATATTTGAATTGCTCAGAGCATTATCGTTTGGTGGCTTTTGGTGCATTTTTGAGGATGTAAACGACTCAGAATTTCACACAAAAATCAACTGGTGACGTGTACATCTGATTGTGGCTAAATTATTCTATAGCACCAGTTTGTCATACGTGAACGACATTCGTTACACATGTGTAGAGTACCAAGACTTAAGTAACATGGATCACATTTCCAAAATCTACAGGAAGTTGGCTCTTTTGAAAAACCTCTAAAAATGGGTGCTGTTGCTTATGTGGTGCTTTAACAAACTCTAGATTTTACATGTTTATCTATAAACTCCATCAGTGTAACCTTAAGGCATATGGAATGTTGCCTTTTTTGACTTTGTTAAACAATGTGCGCATGGTGGCTGTCAAAAGTTGAAATTTTCACATAAACAAGAAGTTGCTAATAACTCAGGCATTCATTGTCTGATTGGATTCAAACTTGGCATGCGTGTAAAGCGTTCCTGTCTGAGGAAGAAAAAATCTATATAGCAGCCTACAGTGTCATTTATAGCGCCACCTGGTAGCAACATGAGGTATGGCAATTTTCTTCAGCTTTATACTGCTATTTCAGAGTGTGTTTGAAGTACATTTGTGAAATTTTGAACACTTATGTAAGGGACCTAGACCTGTTTTGCACCTGGTGTACTTGTAAAAACTCCTCCTATAGATTGTATTGGCTCACATCCAAACTCCATCAGTAATTTGACCATTTCACCATGAACAGGAAGTTGTTATAAATTTACTAACAATGTTAACAGTACATGTTTGAACACATCCACAGTTTTAGTGCCACCAGGTTCCTAATTCACACTACTCTCAGCACGACCTGGGATGTAGTTTTTATTATTTAATTTTCCTGTGTTCATTTGAACAATTCTCAGTTAAATACAATTCTCAGTCTAAATAAGGATCAGTTGTAGTGCGTGTAGTGTAGTGTAGCACAATAGTTGAAGGTCTGTTGTCATTTTTGTTTATTCTCTTCCAGCATTTACATTATGAGTTTGGTTCTGGAGTGGGTCAAAAACAATGGAGGAGCTGATGCCATGGAGAATCTCAACAAAAAGAAGTCTGGCATGATCTATGACATCATCAATCGCTCAGATGGATTCTACTCGTGAGTAACTAGTTCACCGTTTCAGTTATTCATTAATTTTATCTATAGTCCCTAAGATGTATCTGCAAAAGACCAAATCTCCAAATGCATTTCCAGAATAGCAGCCCCAAACGTTTAAGGAACCTCCACCATGCTTCACCGTTGCCTGCAGACACTTGTGTAATACTACAGTAAACAAACTGCTTCTGCTATAGACAAATATTTCAAAATTTTACCATTACTCATTTCAACAGTCCAGGGGCCTCATTTATAAAGGTTGCGTACATACAGAACTGGCCCAAAAAGTACACACTCCATTTGTTTCAGGTTTATAAAAACACCATTTGCTTATCCTTACATAGAACATGAACTGTGGATATTTGAGGTATTAGTGACCATTCCACCTTAATTTAAAAAGCAGATGTATTTGTTAAAAAATTGTCTAACATACTTTTTGACTTATAAATCACACCTTATATCAAACCAATCTTGAAAATCAAATTGAAAAAATGGATAAGGCACTAAAATACGGCTGTGGAAACATGTGCAAAATATGGCTGTGGAAAACTACTATGAAAAACATAATTTGAGTGAGATAAAGTGATACTAATTATGTTTAGTTTACAAGGTGTTAAGGATAATTGTGATTGCTATAAAGACTGCCTTGACCCTTGTGCGTAAAAGTTACAAGATGGCACTGTTGGCATTATTGAAAACATAGCAAAAGGACTTGTGTCCCATCTGTGATTTATAAAAGGAAGATTTCTTGAAGGTGTGCCTACGAATGGTTTTAGAAATCAGATTTTTGATGCGATTGAAAATTTGGCTTGACGTATATCAGAATTATACGTAGACCTCTTGAGACCCCAGACCATTTTTTTCTGCACCAGTTCCTGTTTTTCATTTAAATTCTTTTGGATAAACTCACTTTCCATTTTTCATAAATTTGCAAAAATCATTACTTATGTTTCTGAAAACATTCTTTACTCACAACAAATATTTTCAATCATGCCTTAAACTTTTGCACACTACTAGCCTTATAATATTTAATTATGTGACAAATTCTTTCAGATGCCCCGTCGAAGAGACGTGTAGAAGTCGAATGAACATCCCTTTCTTCATTAAAACAAACACAGGAGATGAAACTTTGGAAAAATCATTTCTAGATGGAGCATCAAAACTGGGCATGATCTCACTAAAAGGACATCGGTGGGTATGAAAATGATAATAACGTGTTTGTTATTATTTACTGTAAAAATCTTTGCGAGCATTAAATTTGCTTATGTACAGTATCTCCTCACAATGTAAATAATTATAATTACTCAAAATATTTAGAAGTCAAATTCATTCTTTTTCTTTAATAAATTACCTATTGGAGCCAGGTTTAGATGTGAACAATGTCAAAGAGTTAAACTTACCGATACAACCATGTGTTTTTAACCCTGCCATCAATGCTACTAGCAGTTGTATGTGTTCTATCGCTCTGCCAAATATTAATGCTGTGCTATTCCATTTTTATTATGTATTTTCAGATCTGTTGGTGGCATCCGTGCTTCCCTTTACAATGCTGTGACGATTGAAGATGTCGAGGTTCTTGCTGCGTATATGGAGGATTTCTATAGAAATTTTAGGTTGAATTAGTTTTTCCAGTAAATGGCATAATCTTAGTCATTCTTCATGGAATCCCATTTAATAGTTTTGTTTGTGTTCTGAAAACTCACGAGGATAATTGGCTTATAATGATAAAATTCAGCTCATCAGTTGATGTCTTTTTAAAGCTGATTTGAGTTGACTGGCTTTGATTTTAGTTGCTAGAAGTCAAACAATAGAAGTCACTTACACACCGTCATTGATATTTTTTCCAGCTGATGATTTTAAAATTGAAAGAATTTTAGTTAGAAAAATGTGTTTTGTGTTAGACTTGACATATCAATGGAACACACTTCCATTTAAATATTAGATGAATAATAATTGATATGCACCGATGCACATTCCGTTTGTAAAGATAAGTTTATCTTTGTACTGTTTGAAGACATATTAATGGAAAAGATAGAAAAAATAAAACACGACTGAGATTCTTACTTTTTAAGTAGACAGCCCTTTGATTTCCTTGGACAATTATTCATTTGTTCATTAATTTTTGAACCCGCTTATTCCCTTTCGGGGTCTCCAGCGCACATTGGGCAAGAGGCAGGGGTACACCCTGGACTAGGGGTGTAACGGTGCGCTAAAATCGTATTCGGTTCGGTACAGTGTCTTGGAGAGCTCTGTTCGGTTAATTTTCGGTACAAAACAATAAGAACTTACATAATCTTTATTTTGAAAAGCTGCCAATACACAATAGAATTCTTGCAAAAAATAAATAAAAGTGACACATTTGGGTGATATTTTAAATAAATGGCACTCTTTATAAAGAAATACACATTTTTTAAATAAAAAATGAAATACTGCAACTAGTTAGGACCTGAAAACTTTTAACACTAGCAACAGCTTCAGCTTGTAGATCAACAAAACTAACTATTCAAGTTTTAAGTTTTTGGCTAAAAAGATGAACCTATCCACATTTTCTGAAGAGAGCACAGATCTGGTTGCAGTGACAATATCTCCAGCAGTAGAAAATGTTGATGTGTTGCCTGCCCGATCGCCGTGGAACAATGTCAGCATACAACTTTAAATTTATCCACTCGTCTATCCCCGTTATGTATTTTAACAGAGAAGCCAAAGTGTTCCCAAACAGGAGACCGTAGTGAGGTGGGAGGGTCTTCAAGCTCTGGCTTTTCTTTCGCTGTTGCCATTTCTCACAGTTACCCGTGCAGCGCTACTGTGCGTCACTCAATAGTGAAACTCGCCCCGTGAACCATTACACCCCTACCCTGGACAGGTCGACAGTCCATCGCAGGGCAACATTCACTCACACATTCACACCTAAGGGTAATTTATATTATTCAATTAACCTAATCGCATGTTTTAAGGATTTCGGGGGAAACCGGAGTACCCTGAGGAAACCCACGCAAGCACAGGGAGAACATGCAAACTCCTTCCAGGAAGGCCAGGTTTAAACCGACAACTTTCTAAGTGGAAAGGCGCAGTGCTACCCCGTATTCAATGAAAGTAGTTTAAATGAGCTCTAGTATTTGTCTAAACAAAACACTTTCTTTACTCCCGCTAATGCTTTGAGCAGAAAGTGCAAATGCAGAACAGATTTGCCATAATATGTTTACCAAAAATAAGTAAATGGGTGGTTCCTCTCTAAGTGGTCTTTGGAGATCAGGGAAATCTTGAGCACACTACAGGAGTGTATTTCATGACACATCGAATGATTTATTTCAGGACCAGGTCTTCCTGTGTTGCTCTTTTTTTACCTTTCTCAGGAACATTGATACCCCATGAGGTGACCCCCAGATTGGCAATTTTCACTTTTGTTTGTTTTCTACTTATTGTATAAACAGACACACAAGGAGGCTGTTTTCTATTTAATTAAGTGATAATCAAATGTGGGTTTTCACTGAACAAATATAAATCATATATTTGATTCATTCCCCAACAGTTAAGGAGTACATATGATTTAAATGACAGCTCTCTTTCCATTCTTTAGAAAAACTTGAAAAATGAACACATTTGCCATACTTTAGACATATTAGTCTAAAGTCTATTATTATACTAACTTAACAAAAAAAAAACCTCTGAAGCACTGATTTGAATTCATTTTCTGTACTAGCTTCAATGTGTTCTATGTGTACGTCTTCTGATCTCTCCACTTTGTACCAAACTGCTTGATGTTTACTCCCAATGTAAGTCGCTTTGGATAAAAGTGTCTGCTAAATACATAAATGTAAATGTAAAATATTAGGCATATTTAATTGTAAAGGAATTACCGGTAATAAACCATTATACTAACATTATACATTATATATTAAGTCATGAACTGCATCCATATTAAGAGAAACCAGCAGTTTCAGCTCTTCTGTACACTGGGGAAATAAAGTCCAATCTTCACAGACGATGTCACTACATCTTTCAGAAAACATGGGTTTTAAAAAAGCCGTTCTGTTCCCTGTTTCCATTAAACATGTCTCCAGCAGCTCACCGGTCAGTTTTAAAGCACACTGGACAATGACTGAAGGCAGATATTTGTTAAATGTATAGTCAGCAAGACTCAGTTCACACACTTTAAATGTCAAAACTCTCCATTTCTCAACAATCTCCTTTTCCATGTGACTCGTGAAATAGTCTAGAAAGAAAGAAATGGTTGGTGCAGCCAGTTTGAATTTGAGTCTCAGAAGAATCAGACATTCAAAGTTGCACAGTTGTTCTTTGGAATAGGAGTTACAGCAGAGTGAGAGGAGACGAGTGATCCGAGGGGAACAAACTTCAACCTGTAGGTTACAAACAGAAATTAGATTCACCTCAGAAATGAAATGCTATTGGAAGGTGAGTGTAATTGTTTAATATTAATGTATAATCTTGTATAATTGTCACAAAGCTTTTGTGTGGCTGCTAATGTGTTCACCTCCACCTCAATGTTATTCCAATGTATATACATATATGTGCATATACATATATAAATACACAGAGGCAAAAAATCACCGGTTGTCTAGATGAGAAATAAATAAATAAATCATACAGGAGAAAACCACAGTGATATTCGAGAAGTAAAATAAGGTTTATATGAATTTGTATTTCTAGCTGGACTAGGAGATCTTCTAAAAGCCCATTTCCAGCACTGAAGATAAATCAATCTTCAGTATTTTCTCAGAATTACATAATAAAAACACAATTTTGACTTTTTATCATGCAATTCTGATTAATAGAAACCGTTTTATGAATTTTGCCACTTCACACAGTATTCTTGCGTCTCCGCCACAGCAGATTCCTACATAACATTCTCTCCAGAATCCAGAAACTATGCTCAATGTTGTGCAATTCTTTCAATAAAAGCAAACTCTCCATTAGTGAACCTACGTCGAAAATAGTCTTCTCCATTTTCAAGATTAGTGGTTGTAGAGAGGCTTTCAAACACTACCATACAACATTGTCTGGTACAACATATCTTTCTGGCTTCTCAAGACTCTGACCTAATATCTCAAAATTCTGACTTTTTATCTTAGAAGTCTGACTATTTCTTTGAATTGCAACTTTATACCTCAAAATTGTGACATTTCTGTGAATTTCTTGTTCGTAATGCTTGTCGGTGCTAGTGCAATAGACACTAGTTGTTTGCTGCTTCTCTTCAAGACCTACAGGGGTCACCAAAATGACAAAAATGTGCTCACTCTATTTCGGTTATGGCAATTTGCTTAGCTTTGGGTCATGTTCTTTCTGAGAAGTGGATGGACTGACTTCCCTCATAAGAACAGGGTCTAGGACCATGGGCCTTCAGTTGAAGCCGGAGGGAGCAAGCAGTGTTTGTAGATGGGGAGTGGGGCTTGGGGGGTCTGGTTAGAGGCACATTGTCAGCAGACAGGTTGGTCTGAGGTGCAGAAGTGTCAGCCTCCATCCAGCATTATCATCAGTTGTAGAGTTGCAAGGCTCTGGATAATATTGTCTGGGTGGAAATGAGGTGCAGAGTTATCAGCAGCCTGGCGGTTGCAAGGTGAGACACTCAGTGCACCGTTTTTACCAATCTGTTGGATCCGAGGTGAAGAGTTGTGAGTCTCTGTGCAGCATTGTCAGCAGCCCTGTGGATTCATGTGCAGAGGGGCAAGCCTCTGGGCTACAATTTCAGCAGCCTGGCAGATCCGTAGAACAAAGGGGCAAGCCTCCTGGCAGCGTTGGCATGCTGATCTAAACCCGGTCAGATTCAAGGTAACAAGAGCCAGCAACAGTACAAAAGGGCAGAAATTTCAACATGGAACTGAGGTAAACGGCAGATATCCCAAAGATACAATTTTCAACCAATGAACCAGACTGTGCCAGCTTTCACTACCAGGGACTATCAAGGATTGTCACTCCCAACCAAGCTGGTTCAGCTATGTACAAGTTTGCAGAGAGTAGAGGAGGGCTCCAACACAAGAACAAGCATGATGCTCAGTCATACGCCTCAGCTAACAAACATCACTTCTCATTTGAACTA
This sequence comes from Danionella cerebrum, assembly GCA_007224835.1. Taxonomy (NCBI): domain Eukaryota; kingdom Metazoa; phylum Chordata; class Actinopteri; order Cypriniformes; family Danionidae; genus Danionella; species Danionella cerebrum. Next base: position 394,493 of record SRMA01027335.1, read on the forward strand.
TTGCAATACACTTCATGCTGGACTTGGTCAGGCATTGATTTCCTGACTTGAATTAGTCTAGAATGCTGTTGCGACACTTAACTTGGTCATTTCCATGAATTTAGCCTCACTTCATTGGTTCCTAATGCGGATCCACATTGATAAATTTCTTTTATTTACTTTTATTTACTTTGTCTCCATGGCCTGGCCCCTGGATACCTAGCTGACCTGCTGAAGCGCTATGCTCCCTCACGCTTTCTAAGTTTCACAGAACTCTCAATGCTTGTGATCCCAAAGACAAAAGAGGAGGTTTAGGCCCTATCCACGTTCCCTCGTTATTTTGAAAACCAGTATTTTTCTGCAAAGTTACGCAAATTTGTTAAGTTGCTTCTTGCTTGGTGTATGTCGGTCTTTAATCAAGTGTCACAGAGTGATTTTTGCCTTTCATTATGCTCAAATAAAGTGATTAATTCTTTGATTTGAAAGGATAAATGAGTAAAAACAAAGGGTCTGGGATAACTTGCCCAGCCCCTTTGTCTCTGGAAATGTGATGCAAACCGCAGATTTGGTAGGCAGTTTTTGTGAGAGACCTTTTTGGCCTCTATCAAGATGGCCTTAGAATATGAATAAACACTAGGAAGTCTTGAAATAAGTGCCATGTAACGAATTCAGGTTAAGGTTATGCTATTAAAGGAGGACTTTTACATATCACAATCAGCAAATGGTAAACTTAAAAATATACACTACTTTTCAAAGGTTTGTGGTCACTTAGAAATGTCCTTATTTATAAAAACATTTTTAAATAAAGATAACTTTAAACTAATCAGAAATACACTCTATACAGTGTCAATGTGGTAAATTACTACATAGGTGTATAGAGGCCCATTTGCAACTATCACTTCAGTGTTCTTCTAATGGTACACTGTGTTTGTTTATTGTGGCAGAAGCTAATGAATGGTTAGAAAACCCTTGTGCTTCATGTTAGCACGCTGAAAGAGTTGTGTAGCTGCTTAGAGAAGCAATAAAACGGACCTTCCTTTGAGCAGGTGGAGTATCTGGAGCATTACATTTGTGGAGTGGATGAAACACTCAAAATTCAACTTTCATGTGAAACTGAAGATTTCCCAAAACAGTGTGTAGTACACCCTTCAGAGTACAGCAGTGTACAAAGTTTTTACCAGTGTAAAAAGAGAAGTAGGAGGCCCCTATGCACAACTGAGCAATAATATAAGTACATTAGAGTCTCTAGCTTGAGAAATAGACCCCTTGCAGATCCTCATCCTGCCACTACATTAAATAGTATCCGCAAAACATCAGTTACAACATCTACTAAGAAAAAGCCATATCTGAGACTAATCAATAAAAGAAAAACATTCATTACGGCAAAAGAACACAGACATTGGACAGAGGAAGATTGGAAAAAAGTGTTATGGACAGATGAATCAAAGTTTGGACGAAGAATATTTGTGAGAGGCAGAACAACTGAAAAGATGCTAGAATGCTGCCTGACGCCATCAGTCAAGCAAGGTGGAAGTAGCGTGATGGTTTGGGGTTGTTTTGGGAGATTTGTTCAGGGTAAAAGAGATTTTGAATAAGGAAAGTTATCACTCAGTTAATCCTACAACAAGACAATGACCCAAAGCACAGCTTGCAAGAACTATTTAGAGAAGAACCAGCAGCTGGTCTTCTATCTGTACTGGTGTGACCAGATCTATACCCTTTTGAGCGGTTGTGGGAGCAGCTTGACCGTATGTTAAGCAAGAAGTGCCCATCCACCAAATCCAACTTGTGGGAGGTGCTTCTCCAGATGAGGGGAAAAAATATATTATTATTTCAAAAAAATATTATTTCTAATCTTGTCAATGTCTCGACTATATTTTCTATTCATTTTACAACTAAATACAAGTATGACTTTTCTTGGAAAACACAAAATTGTCTGGGTGACCCTTAAACTTTTGAACAGAAGTGTATGTTGTGGTTAAGAACCTGTTTAGTGGCGATGAGTAAGGCTGCAATTCCCAGAAGCTGGAAACAGTCCATAGACACTGCTGTGGTAATCAAGAATCGGTCCATGATGTTCACAGCTAAGCAGAGTGACTCAAAGGAGAGAGAAAGCTGTCTGTACACCGCTATCAGCCAGCTCACCAGGCGACCACGTGCCTCTGCTGAAATCTAAATGGTATGAAAGAAAAGGTTTGGTAAAAACTCCATCGAGTTACTTGATTACTTTTAAAAGACGTAATCAGTAATTTAATTACATTTCTGTATGTATGTATGCAATAGTTACTGGTAGTTAAGGGTAGTTACTACGATAGTTAATGTGACATTAGTTACTGTATAGTTCATGGTAACTTCCTAGTAGGTAACAATAGTTATTACAGAGTTACTAGTTACTGGTAGCTAATCTTAATTAACGAAGAGTATTCTAACGTACAGCATTGGTCTAAACTCAGTAAAGTAAATGTTTTTCTTTGTCTGACCTGTGGTTGTCGCTCGAGGCAATCATTTGTCAGAAAATGTTTTTGCTTGAGTCTCTGGATGATGAAGCAGCTCTCTTCGTAATCACACACACAATGGATCCAGTCTGATGGCCACCCGAGGCTGGGGCATCCACACAGCTCTTCCTCGAATCCGGAGTCACTCATCGAAGTCGACATTTTTCTGCTGCTGAGTAAAATGGAGAGCATCTGCCTTGCTGGAGCTTGCAGAACAGCCCCTTTCTGAGTTTACAGGTGGTTAGAGATTTTACACGAGGCCCGGGTGTTTTCGCGCCTCTGCTGGGCGCTATTGTGCCCGCGTTTCAGCGTTACCTTGACAGCAAACCCATGGGAGCGAGACGGGAGCGGTAATAAAAATGTATTTATTAATAAAGTTTTGCATTTACTTTCACGGACAGTTACAACACCGAGAGAAAAAAAGTGAAAAGCATTGAACGGAAAGGTCTTCTCACAAGAGAGCTCGTGGTGTTTAAGATAACTCTGAAGGACAAGATCAGTGACTATATAATAAATTACTTATAAACTCTTGAATTCTGCTTGAATTTTTAACATTTTTCACAATTCATAAAAGCCCCTGGAATTTTTGCTCATGTTTGTTTTTTTAATTAATTTATTGTATTTACATTTTTTCTTATAATTTAAAGTGTATCATTTATTATTGTTATATATATATATATATATATATGGTAGATATGCATATCTACTGTTCCATTACCCAAAACGCCTACAAAGCAGAGAACTTAGGGCTCGCCACAGGGAATCATCTGTTTCTATTTAACTCTTTCCTCAGTATCCTCTACTCTTGCACCAACTAACTTCATGTCCTCTTTCAGCACATCCATATATATCCTCTTTGGCCTTCCTCTTGACCTCTTGCCTGGCAGCTCCATCTCCAACATCCTTCATAGCATCACTATTCACAGTGAACTCCCTGTTTTCTCTCCATTTCTGTCGCCCTCACTCCAAAATCATCCCGCGGATGTATGTTTGACACCCCTGGTCTAGGTGATATCCTTGAAGTAGGAAATGTCATGGGTTTCTTTGGACATTCTTTTACATAGCAAAAAGGCTCAGTGTAGGCTTCAAATTGTTCGCAGAAAGCCAAATATGTCTATGTCATGGCTTAATCAACAACTTTACAAAAAAACAATCAAATAGCACTGCAATGTTCCATTGTTTTATTGGTTAGTTTCCTTTCTGTCGTAATGATGACCGTGGAATCTGAAAGCGTGAGTGTTTCCACAATTGCAAAAGGCCATTCAGAGTGTTGGTGAGGAAAGTTACTCCAATCCATAGTTAAACAGTTCTCACTAAAGGTTTAGCTGCTTTGAGCTGTTGCTTGTATGATAGAATAAGGGGCATCGCAAAGGGAATACGTGGGTTACGCAAGTAACTACATCTGGATGATTGGTTCCTGGCACGGCATCAGGACACTGTTCCCCGCATACCTCCTGTAACTTTCTTCTCAGAGGTGCAAAATCTGTGCTCCCCTGCCTCAGAGGCTTTAGCTCTTCCCCGTTCATCCACATTGGCTGAAGGGGCAGATAGGGGATACTCCAAGGCTATCCCAGTGCATCTGTGCCCTGACAGTGCTGTAGCTCAGCCGAGTGCCCCGTCCATAGCTGGGAAGTTTTTTTCTGCCCTGATGGCGAAGGCTCCTCCGAGACACGCACCAGGGTGAGATGGAGTATGTCTGTAGAAGATAAAAAAAGTGACCGTTAGATACTTTCCACCAAGACTAGAGGTGTCTATTTTGGTACCAGGTGGCCAAGAGTTTACTCTGCTACCAAAGCAAGGATCATGGGTTGCCGTGGAAACAAGAACTAATCAAAACTGATCCTTGATTAAAATGTAAATCACTTAAGACTAAAGCATCTGCCAAATACATTAGTAAAAATTATCTTAAACCTGGCATCAATCAACACATTCATTCATTTTCCAACTCGCTTACTCCCTTTCCGGGTAACGGGGGTCTGCTGGTGCCTATCTCCAGCTCATATTGGGCGAGAGGTGGTGGTACACCCTGGACAGGTCGCCAGTCTATCGCAGGGCAGCATTAATCCACACACAGACTTCAAAATCTGATGGATTTATTCGCATAATGTGTGTTCAATGAAGGTTTCATCTAAACTGTTTAAGGTTGTGAGCTTTAAGGAACTGAGATTGACCCTCCTGACTTAAGGTTCAAAATTTGCCTGATTCAACCATGACTTCTGAACAAACCTCTTTGACTTTCGCCATCTTCTCCGGCTCTTATCATGCTCTCTCCCTTATCATGCTCTCTCTCTCTCTTTAGCCATCCGTCGCTCTGCCATCTCTTCTTCCAACCTCTGCTTTTCTCTCTCCTCCGCTTGCCTCCTTTTCTTTTCTTCAATCTGTTCATCAAAAGGAAAAAGTGAGACGGCAGGCCAAAAGCAATGACTCTGGAATCAGAATCTGACAGAGTTCTGCTCTTCAGTACCTGCAGCAGTGTTTCCCTTACCATTATATTAGGGGGGCGCCCCGCCCCCCTTGAAGGTCAAGTTAATTTTATTTTATTTTCGTTGAATAACGACAGAAGTAATTTATATATATAACAGGTCTTTGCTTTTTTTCTTTTATTAAACTAAATAGCATTATGTTATTTATACGATGGCATGTAATTTCTGTCTTAACGTTTGCGTGTTTACAATTGTCCTCTGTATCGCGCACGGCGGAGTTCCGCCCCGATGCCCGCGCACCGCGGAGTTCCGCTCCGACGCGCGCGCGCACACACACAACCATCAGCGGACAGAGACCGGTGTAGCTTTCCTACTCCGAATCAAAGTACAGAAAAGAGCCCAAGTGCTGCATGTCTTACCCCTGACAAGCAGCAAATGTCTATCCACCACAGAATGACAGGTTTTGACCCAGCTTGGCTGTCAGAGAGGAAATACTCCCCCTGGCTGTACAAGACTGATCTTGGTAAGTAAGTAAATACACACAAGCATGAATGAACGAATTGATGAATAAATTGCTTAATTAATAGCTAGCTAGTTAGTTATACAATGGCATTTCCTGCTTTAAACTATCACTATGTTAAGTTGATTTTTACTGTTGTTACTATCAGTTATCACTTTTAAAGCCTAACAGTTAATGTATTTACAGGTCAAAACAGACATTCGCAATAGGCTGCAAGGGGACCATCTTGCAGCCTGCATGCGGATCTCAATAAATGGGCCAGAAGTTTCAGACTATCCATACCAAGATGCTCTGGAAATGTTCTTTCAGAAGCCCAGAAAGATGCACTGCAGTGACAAAAGCTGCACACTTTGTGAATAATTAACATATTAAAATAAATCTGATGTTTAGTGTTTAGTTCAGTGTACAGTTGTTTAGTTATTGTACAGTAATTGTTCAGACAGTATAATATATTGGTATACTGCAATTAAAAGAAACATATAAACACTATTTATAGTGTGTTTGTGTGAGTGTTTTGCCGCACCACCCATAACACCACAACCCCCCTCCCCCACTCACCCACCCAAGGCCATGATCCTAGGGGAAACACTGCGCAGCTTTAAGAAATCTCTGTGTTTGCTGGTCTTGGCATCTCTGTTGTGGGGTGAAGCCTTTCTCAAAAACATTCCCCCGACCATAGACCGACGAAGGAGCTGGGGAGACACTCACATATTTTGAAAATAGCAAAAGGGAATTAATTGCGGCTCAAACTATGAATTATTACTTACAGATAATTACTTCATGAAATTTAGATTTCGTTACCTGTATGGGGACTCCTCAGACGCTCTTTTTTGTCTATTGGAGCAAACTTCAACGCTTGCACTGAAAGTATTAGATGGTTACCTGCTTGCTAGCATAGAAAGCTTTGCCACCGGGCCGCAGCACCTCTGAACTTCAAATTAATCCTGACTGCAAGACGAGAAATACGTGGAGCATTTGGGCTTCATGCACACTTGCGCTGCTCTTGTGCGGTTTGAGTGCTTGCATTGCGGTGCTCTACCGAGGCACACATTAGAGTACCAGAGGTTGTTCTTTGAGGAAGAAACAGTCAGCGTTCCTTTACAGGCGGCTGTGACTTAGTCAAGAGGGTTTGAGGTGCCCACAGCCTCTGAGCAGGTGCCTTCACAACTGTTCTCTGCATACCTCCTGTGAATCTCTTTACTAAGGTGCATGAGAAGCTTACAAAATTTTTGTGGGCCTCCCTGTCTCCTAGGGGCCCTAGCTCCTCCTTGTTCACCACATTGGGTGACGTGGGAGGTTAGGGATACTCAAGCATTCCACAAGTGGACCAGGCTATCGTGGTGGATCTGTGCCCCAACAGTGCTGTTGCCTGGTGGTCTCTTCCGTGTGTCCCTCCCAAAACTCGGAAGTGATGGCAAAACTTCTGCCCTGATGGATAAGGCTTACTCTGCTGCAAGGCAAACTGTCATGTCTTGCAGGAGAACTGCATTCTTTTGGGGTCTTTCCATCGGCCCAGTTCCCTCTTGAAGAGGGGTCACCTCGAAAACTATAGTATGAGTGTGTCAATTCTATGTATAACCGCTACTGTGTGGAGGTTATCAATCTGTGCAAGAACATACCAAACTACCAAAGTATTTGAACCCCAGGCTCTAGAAGTGGTACAATATATCCACAAAAAATTCTTTAAGTTGAAACATCTTAGAAAGGTCTGTTCACAGCATTCCTAGCAACCCACTGATTTTACCGGAAAAATCTCAGCAAAAGAAAAATTAGAGACATGGTGGTTGGTTTAGATTACTTATACTCATAAAAAAAGTAAAAAAAAAAAAAGAGAGATAGAGAGAGATTAATATACTCATATTGGTATGATGAACTTTGTAAGATGTCATTGGTTCCAACCAAAGCAACAAAAAAATGATACCTTGACAACCAATCCATTTTGCTTATAAAATACTTTTAAACATCACATTTGAAAGCCAACATCAAAGTTTGTGTACAACCGTTAGCCATTTAGTTTAAGTTGCTATTGATGTGGTGTATACTTTCTCCAAATGTTGGGACCTTAATTTAAAATTAAATGCTTTTCCCTTAAGAGGACATTTGGATCACAAATCAACAGCTCGGTTAAGGCTCTTCCGACTCAGAGATTGAGAGAGCCTAAAATAAAATTAAATCATTAAATAGGATTTTATTAAAGTATGCAAGATTTTACATGAACAAGGAAGTCAACAAAAGTTGTTATTGAAAGTATAGTTCCACCACTTTCTTATTAATAAAACAACATTTTGGAAACATTGAATGCACTTAAATAATGTGGTAACTAACATGAAGTTCTTCTTAGATATAGGTTCAAGTAGCAATATAGAGTGGCACTTACGTAGACCCAGTCTCTTTCCCCAGCTTCAGATACAACCTTAAATCTTGCATGTGGAAGTTTTGCAAAGCTACTTTAAACTGGAATCACATTCTCTACAAAATACTCTGTTGGTGTAGTTTGGGGCCTTATTTGAGCAAGCCTGAAGTGTGAAGTACAATTTAAATTTAAAATAATAGAATAACTTAACTATTGGAACTCATGTCACACATTGGGATAAAATCAGGAACAATCCTTTTTCAGCGTGTGGTCAGATGTTGAAACTCTCTCCGCAACCACAAGTGCCTTTAATATTGGGATTGTTAAAGACGAACTCGCTAGACAGTTTGGTTTCCACAAAATCCATTTCTGTCCCGAGTAATGTCAGCTGAGCTTTCTTCTCAATGAAAACCCGTACACCTACAGAAAACATCAGAAATACAGATCATTACGCACAATAATGATCACCTAGAGGAAACATCACATTTACACATTACTGAGCCCAAATCAATAAAAGTATGCCTATACTTTCAATTCTGGGGTCTTCAGAGCAAACCAGTGCTTTGCAAGTGCCATACAGAGTAAAGACAGAGCAAGGCAAGACAGAGCAAGTCTAGGTCAAGTTAAAAGTCTCACAATTTACATTTTGAGTTGATTAAAGGCCTCTACACACCGACCCAAGTTTCATGTGACAATACTCCTTGATCGAAAACTATGGCCGCCAGCGGGACATCACTCATCAGTCCAAACGAGTGGTGCCAACGAAAAAGAGTTTTGCAGAGAATGACCAATGAGGGCTGGCTCTTTTGATGATGCGAGCAGTACACTGTGGTGGCGCACATTTTCATAGCGCCTTCATACAGTAAACAGGAATGCATTTGAAGGGTGCATTTTAAGGACCCTTCGAGTTTCAGCGAAATGAGACAGCCTTGGCGCACTGTTGTGACGTAAGTGGTCTTAACATACACCATACATGTAAGCAGCCTTAAGGTTTTAGAATTTTGTATGTGATACAATCTCTAGATCTCTTCAATCATATCCTTCCCTGATTTATTTGCACAGCCTTTGTGATGAACAGAACTTTTGTGCTATATTAAATTTTCTGAATAAGACTGCGAGAGGACGCCCTTTAATAATAAAAAACTTATTTCGCATTTGAGACAAACATTGTTTTATATTGTACTCACCGTCTTGTAGAACCTCCTCATCCGACTGATCTTTCTCTTTCGTATAGTCCAATGTGTATGTGAGACCGTTGCATCCTCTAGTTCGAACTCCAACCTTCAGTCCAATCTATAATTCCCAAGATAGCATTCAAAAATTAGCAGAGCGATGTTAAATGCCTGTACAACTTCATGTGGTCAGCACAAAACCCAAGACAATACGATATTATAAATACTCACATATCCCGGCTTGCTCTCTAAAAGCTGTTTAACTTTATTGACAGCAGAAGGTGTCTGAAAATGAAATGATATAACAGGGAAATCAGAGCGTTCGATTAATTGTATATATTCCTGGTCTAGGTCGTCACTCCACAATCTGTAAAGCTGACAGAATGTGTTTGCTCATGCATGAAATCATTCTACTTCTGTTCACGGCGACAGCTTTACGACTTTCTGCACGACAAAGTTCACTATATTGTTTAAAAGAATAATAAAAAAAAAGATAATTGCGTACTAGAAGGTGTCATCATTGAATAAAAAAAAAATTAAATCATGTATAAAGTAATGGGGATCTTTGCTTATTTAAGCCCACACTCTTTTAACATAAACAATTTAACAATAAGACAGTTTATAATAAACAAACACAAAAGCACCAGTAAGCCACTAGCATGAAGACATACTCAGTTATAACTTCAGTCCATAAGCAGATATAAAAACAAAAAACGATGATATTAAATGGTTTGTCCAAAAAGAAATCTTGTTTAACGTAAATCCCACCAGACATTGCAAGCAACAATGTGCAGCCCCATCCAGTGAGCGTGGAACCCTGTCCATGTGTGGTCTCATCGGTTGCCCTCCCTTATCCCAACCCAAACCTCCTGGTGACATCACAAAAAAAATTCCATTGACTTGAATGGGATCTCAAATCTGAAACCGGATATTTCCACTTTTGGATTAGTCTTTTCTATCTTTACCCAATCTCTAAATGCTTCTAGGCGTTTCTTTGGTTTTAGATTTTCTTTAACTCTTGTAAATTTGGCAGATTCAGTAATTTTCCTCTTGGACCATGCTTTTGATCACATGAGTTTGCTTTATATTCAGATAAATCTCATACCCATAAGGTCAGAACTACTCAATGTAAACCTACCTTTAAGTTGTTTACTGCAGATATTCTCTCACTATTTTCTTCTTTTAAGAATGTGTCCAAATCCTTTAATTCAAAAGCTTTAAAGACTTAATATAATCCAGTAAATTGTGAAACGTGTAATGTATCCTGTGTGTTTCTGTTGCACCTTTCCTTTTAATTGATGTCGCTGTATGTCCCTGCTTCTTGTTGTATTAGAGGCAGGGGTTCACCATGGACAGTTCAACAGTCCATCGCAGGGCAACATTCACTCACACGTTCACACCTGGGGGAATTTAGATTATTCAATTAACATAACCTCGTGTTTTTGGGGATGCACGAGGAGAACATGCAAACTCTTTTCAGGAAGGTCACCAGTGAGCCTCTTTATTTTGAACATTTATTTTAATCTGTACATTGACGTTTTTAAAGGTTTGGTGTCTACACTGTGGTTCAGGAACTGACGAAGTCACGTGTCGTGTGCTATCCAATAGAGTGCCAGTCACATAAGTAAATCCAATAGTAGGAGAGTGCTTGTCAGTGCCAGTGAAAGTCTGAAGCCAGACACTTTTGATGGAAGGGCCTGCACGCACTAATACAGTGAGTATGACAGAACCTGTGTCCGAGGAGGAGGGCTCAGGGGATAATGACAATCAAAATCCAAAGTAATTGGAGCAGGATTCGTCGCTAGCCAGCATCTTTCAGGTAATCAAAAACGGGCAAAAGATCCACAGATACGAGACACGGGACGTGGGTGTACAAGACACACACTAAAATAAAAAAAAGAAGAGTAGCCAAGTTTATCAGATGAAATTAGCTGGAATGAATGACACCAGAAGACGAAATCAACAAAACAAGTGGAGGCACTTGGGTGATAATAGGAGTATTTCAGCTGCGAAGTTGGACAATTTAACATAGGAGGGAATGAGAACCTGCTCACGTCTGGAGCCAGTCTCAAGCGGCCGGTCGAGGAACTGCAATTCAGTCACTTCGTGTTACGCACCGAGAGGGAAAGCAGAAGGTTGCCCCTTGGGAAATGTTGCAAAGCATTTTAAATATTATAAAAAAAATCAACTACTGTAAACCAAAACTACTCTATCGTAAACAATTTTGCCAAGTCAGACCGGAAGTCGTAATTGTTTCGTGGAACAACTTCTGTAGTCGTTATGGATTGCTGAGCGGCAGTGCTAACGGCTATGCTACTCAAAACCATGACCTAACTAGAACTCAAGTAATACAGAAATTCTTCTTATGACAATTAGCGTCATGCAGTGCCACCCTGTTATTCACGAGATTATCTGAGATAAAACTGAACTGTAAATTAGCGAAGACACTAAATAATGTCAGCGTTCTCAGTAACCCTGAATACCAAACAACCCTTCCGTGCATTAGAGTTTTAAAATACTTGCCAATGTTAAAGCAGCTTTTGTGGATATTATTTTCCTTCTGCTCACCGCCCTGACGGTCGCCCGTGCTATGGACGCTGACATCTTGAAGTTACTTAAGTACTTCGTTTGTTTTCATGTTCCACCATTACAACATACGTAATCTGAAGGGGAAAAAAACAACACGTGATCTTCTTCTCTGGGGTTTAATGCAGTCTTTCTAACGCCATTACTGTCCTCTGCTGGTTGTCTCCTCTCTGTACTCGTGGACTATGAGAGCCATTCCACCAAATAGGTGCCATTTGCTTGTGGTTTGTTGACAACAGATTTTTTCGCTAATAGTGTGTTTGTAGAAAATTGCCAGTAATCGTGACATTAAAGCTTCTTTTGGAAATTAAGTCACATTCTTTTTTTATTCTATAATTAAATTATACGAACTTTTCGCAGAATAAACTCATGAAGTCCCGCAAACTATGCAAGCACACATTTAAAGAAGGTGACTTGTTTGACAGTAATATAAAAGGACATTTCAGATTAAACTTAAATTTACAAACTCTGTATCCCTTTGTTGACATGGGCGTGCCATGATGAACAAGGTTTTTGGTGGTTTAAAGCAGTGAAATCTGTTTTATCTCTTTGTAAATGAACATAGTGTACAAATAGCTTTCAGTGAATGACTTGATCAATACAAAGGCACTTTTGGGTAGATCTTAATTATTAGATTTTTCTTTTTTGTTGTCCTTGTGACCTTGTGACTAGTAGTTTCTAGCATGGTTTAATTTCGACATATGATTCAATATATCAGTTTTCTCATAACAAGTAAATATAGGCTGTTGTTTTGCAATCCGAAAAGTGTCATTGAGGAAATTACACCATGGGCAGCGTTTTGTCATCAACTCATGAAACCTTTAATTTAAGTTAAGATGTTTCCTAGAGTTTATTACTCACTCATCCTGAGAATACAAGAAAACAACTAATGCAAGCAGTGTTTACCGACAACAGTTGAGGAAAGACAACGGGATATGAGCAAGATCTATGGGAAGGTGTATTGTAAGTTAGTTTGTGATACAAAAAAAATTCAAACACCTGTCAAAAACACACTATTAGACGTGACTGTGTGTGTTTACATGTTGTGGTGTGGGTGGAGAAAGTCCATGAAGAAGTCACAACCACAAGTGTTTAGCAAGTTTCTTCAGATCTTCCACAATTGAAGAAGCAACTCCTAAATATTTTTTTTGTGCATATAATATTGATTTTAATTAATGTGTTATCCCACTATATAATTGAATTTAAAGTAATATGTTGATGTTTAATTATTTAAAAGCTGTTGGTCTGATTTTTGTGTTATTGTATTTTCTCAATGGCAAGAAAAAAAATTATATGACACAAATAAATGCATCCCACTTAATTCTAATACATTGAGCCAGATCCAGTGAAAATATATGAGTGAACATACTTTTAAAATATTTATGATTATTACACGTTAAGTTTTTCATCAAAGCTGCTTGGAGGCCAGTCATTAGCCTTCCTAAGAGGACTGTACATGATGTTCTGCCCATGCTTGAGTGGGTTTCTTCCTGGTACAGTGGTTTCCCCCACAAGACCAAAAACATGCGTCAGGTTAAATTAAATGTTCTAAGTTTCCTGCCTAAATGTTCTTGTGACCTGCCCTGGATGCCTTTGCCCAAATGTGAAGATACACACAAGCAGAACCCTGAGAAAAAGGAAGTGGGTATAGAAAATTAATTCATTAAGTAACTTTGTCAATCCAGGAAGTTAGGGTTAGGTTGGTAAGGAGAGGCACAATACTGTTTAGCTTTAACCTTAATGAAATACACCAGCTTTTTTTTTTTTGTGTGCTACCGACATATGCAGTGAATCAGGGTTGGAGCTGAAACTCACAGGGGCTCCTGTCCACAGGGAATGGCGGCCATGGGGTCATCCAATAAGTTCCCATGTTTAAAAACACAGTGTGTTCCATTAGAATTTTGGTTGTTGCCTTTTCATCTTTTTCATTCTAAAAAGTAATTTCAGTTCGCCTTACAGACGGTAGAGGGGAAGAGCAAATATCCCTGTTACCATCACTAATAAAAATGGAATTAAATCATATTTGTAAACCACAAATATTATTTTGCAAACACTTTCAAACACACGTCAGAACTTTTACACATCAGATCCGTAGAGTGCCTTTTTGCCCCTTTGCATTTCAGATTATTTCTGTGGCATGAGGTTTCTGCCTTCCATTGGCAGCAGGATTCCAAGAGGTTTTGCCCTGAATTAGACATAAAATAACTGCAGCACAGATTTTACAAAATAAACATGTAAAGTAAAAAATAAACAGAAAACAAAAGACCAAACTTAACATGAAGTCGTGTGCATGTGACACCAGAAGAGTGGGCCTTGCAAAAATCTGTTGACTCCTCCTCAAAGTCTGGATCAAAATCTGTGTTGTCTTCCAACATCAATTAACATCAATTAATGAATGTTTGTCTTTACATGATCTGTTTTTGGACACCAGCCCTTGAAACAATAACAGAGCAGGCTGAACTTCACCACTGTACCACATGAATTCTATTGCAGTAAAAAAATCCTTCCCAGGAACTTTATTCGTAACATGTCACAAGAATAAAGGCCAAATCCTTTTACTATGGATATTGTAAATTGATAATATTAATTCATAGCACCACCTGGGGTCATGACCGTTTATGATGTGGTTTTCATTATTTAATTTGCCTTAATTTAGCTTGAATACATCTCTTAAATGGGGATTGGTAATAGAGCATATAACACCATTCTGGTCGCATGTAAACAACAGTGTCTTTCCTGCAGTTCATTCCTTCCAGTACTGGGTCAACCTGTTGATTTACAAAGGTGAGTAGAAGACTATTTAGCTTCTCATTATCTTGTTCTCCAGGGAAGTTGTTTTGACTTCCAATGAGGACCTTGTCCAAGGGAAAGTCGAATGAGAAAGTATAATTTGCACCAATATTTAGATCTCCATTTTATCCAACATGGCCATGGTTATCAGTCCCTGGTCAATCACAATCTCTATCCAACTAACCAAGGCCTCAACATAACTAGATCAAAAGAACGTCTGTTATCAAAGGTTAGAATAAGTAGATGTCTGAGACATCCCCCAGTGAAAGAGCAGCCAGGCACACAATGCTCCACTTTCCCCAGTCGTCCGCCATTTAGCCAACTACAAACATTCCTCCCTCATCACCACAAAAGTCAAGAAAATGTTTCAATTGTATTCTGACTTGTTGTGGCTATGAGGATTAACATGCTAAACGACCGGAATTCATGATAAATTTGCACGAACCTTCAGAAGGCTCCTCAGAAGAGTGCTCATCGTCTGGGTTGAGGAAATATTGATGCAATGATGCTCCCTGCCTGAAGATAGCATTTATGGTACATCAATGCACTCCGTGCCACATGGGGGAACAGAAAAGAAGAAGATGATGACAGAAGAGATCAAAGAATCGTGGTCGTGGTGGGTGCGGGGCCGGGTTGTGGCTGGGGGGGTGGCTCCACTGCGCCTCTTCTGGTCTCCTGGTCTCCTCCCCCTCCTCGCACCCCCCCCCCCCCCCACCTCCCTGGGGGGTCCGCGGCCGGGTCCGGGGGCATTGCCGCCGGGGGCTGTGCGGGTGGCGGTAGTCACGGGTGGGGTCTGCTGGGGCCTCCCCGTGCTGTCGGGGGGGCCGGCCTGGCCGCTGTCGGGTGGGCCGCCCCCCCCCGCTGTGGCGGGCGCGTCCCCGCTGTCTCGCTTCCGGGCGTGGGGCGTTTCTCTCTGGGGGTGCTGACGGTTCCCGGTGGGGTGGGGTGGGATGCTCTGGCTCGGGAGCCCGGGGCCCCAGTCATGTCGGCCCACGGGGGGTGGAACGATCCACCAGGTCACTTCGGTCTGATTGCAGAGCCGGTTCTGTGTCGGACCTCGCAGCGCACTCGGGCATAGAGGAGTGGGTGATTCGTGGGAAGTTGGTCGGCCACTGGTGGGTTGGGTCTGCTGTCCCTGGGCACCGTGTGCTGCAATTGTTTGTTTGTTAGATATGTGTGGTTCGTCCAGCTCGCTGTTTGTGATCTTTGGTAAGTTATGTATTTTTCCTCCCATGTAGCTGATTTGCTTTTTAAAGCATACAACATTATTATCACCTCACTTAAGATATTGGCTGTGTATGTATGAATATTTAAACATGTGTGTATGTGTGTCTGAATATACAAACTGCAATAACTGTTTTACATGAACAATAACAAACGGACATGGACAAAATGAACTGTTACTAGGACTTATGCGTCATGTTCAGGTAGGTATTTATTTATTTCATTTGTTTATTTTAATTTTTAATTCATTTGCAATTTTTTTTTCTTCTCTTCTAAATTATTATTATTATTATTTTTTATTATTATTTTTTTCTCCTCTCTTTGTCTTTTCCTCTTCCTTTCTTTCATTTTCACTTGTGTACCTTCACCCTTCCCCAATCCTTTGTCCACTCCCCCTTAAGTTCGGCACTGTCTTGTCCTGACACAACTATTATAAACGTACTCGCGGGAACCACAACTAATAAATATTTAATAAATACATTCAAATTTCCAATCCAGAGGAGAAAACACCACACCAGGTGTTTTACTCCTCTGGAGAAAGCAAAACTGTCCAACTCAGCAAGGCATATACTCCCCCATGTGATGGCTTTTGAGCAGGACAGGACAAGGTAAAAAAAAAAAAAAAGAAGAGATCAAAGAACACATCCTACTGCTAGATTTCCTGGCATCATCTGTTCCACTCTTATGTTCCCTTTCGTGTTTATGTTTCTTTCCCATTTGGTTTACTTCTAGTTTGCTTCTAGTTCCTACCCTGCCACTGGCACTATACGAGAGAAAAAGGGGAAACACAGCATAAATTAATTCTGTTAAATCAATTAATTCTGCTTAAACTAACACTGTTTAAGACATTCCAAGAGAAACGAGATTGCATTCAGGTTTTGTTAGGAATAGAAGACTTAGTTAACTTAATGTTGTGAAGCCAAAGCTTTGCTTCTGTTTTCCTTTGTTATTTCACAGGTGTACCTTAGAGTGGCCACAAGAAAAGGCCACTCTGAAAAGTGCAGTTTTGTTTTATTGGGGATGGGGTCTTGGGACTCAGACAATCAGTCAGTATCTGGTGTGACCACCATTTGCCTCATGCAGTGCAACACATCTCCTTCACATAGAGTTGATGAGGTCGTCTATTGTGGAATGTTGGTCCACTCTTCTTCAATGGCTGTGCAAAGTTGCTGGATATTGGCAGGAACTGGAACACACTGTCATATACGCTGATCCAGAGCATCCCAAACATGCTTAATGGGTGACATGTCCGGTGAGTATGCTGGGATAAACTGGGATGTTTTCAGCTTCCAAGAATTGAGGAGATGTTGATGGATGTATGGCACAACATTAAGCCTCAGGATCTCGTCCAATTATCTCTAAGCATTCAAAATGCACCTGTGTTCTTTGACCATAACATATGCCTGCCCATACTATAACCCCACCACCACCATGGTCGATTCACGACATTACCATCAGCAAACCGTTCACCCACACGACGCCACACACACTGTCTGCCATATGCCCTGAACAGTGCAAACCGGGATTCATCCGTGAAGAGAACACCTCTCCAACGTGCCAGACCCCATCACATTTGCCCACTCAAGTCGGTTACAACGCTGAACTGGAGTGAAGTTGAGACCCCAATGAGGACGACAAGCATGCAGATGGGCTTCCCTGAGACGGTTTCTGACAGTTTGTACAGTTATTCTGTGTTTATGCAAACCGATTGTTTCAGCCGCTGACCGAGTGGCTGGTCTCTGACAATCTTGGAGGTGGGCATGCTGGATGTGGAGGTCTTGGGCTGGTGTGGTTACACCTGGTCTGTGGTTATGAGGTCAGTTGGATGTGCTGCCAAATTTTCTGAAACACCTTTGGAGACGGCTTATGGTAGAGAAATGAACATTCAATTCCCCAGCAACAGCTCTGGGGGACATTCCTGATATCAGCATGCCAGATGCACGCTGCCTCAAAACTTGTGACATCTGTGGCATTGTGCTGTGTGCTACAACTGACGATTTCAGAGATGCCTTTTCTTGAGGCCAGTCTAAGGTACACCTGTGCAATAACCATACTGTCTAACCAGCATCTTGATATGGCACACCTGTGAGGTGGGATGGATAGTGCTCACCATCAGAGATTTAGACAGATTTGTGAACAATATTTCAGAGAAATGGTTATTTTGTGTATGTAGAAAATGTTTCAGATCTTTGAGTTCATCTCATACAAAATGAGAGCATTCACAAAACCGTTTTTGTTCATACACATATATGTTGGTTATGTAGTATCTGCCTTGATATGTCTGTCTCTGTGAGAATGCATGTGTTGTTTTAACCCTATGTTTTGTAATGCTAAGCACTGTATTGCGTTGGTTTGTGGTTATATCTTTCATTACAAATCTTCAAAAATCCCCTGTCAAACTGAGGAGCTTTTGAGTAAATCAATAAAATAAACATTGCAAGATGTCTTTAAAAAAGATTTCAGAGGCAATATGTTGTTTTTTTTCACTTGTGTGACTATTTGTTTTCTCTCTAATACCAAAAAACAACCTGTGTATGAATTGAAAGAGGAACAAGCCTGAAAGGGAATAACCGCTTGAAAAAGATTTGAATTTACATGAGCTTCCTTCTCTATTTCAGTTAAGTGTGACTTCAAACACATGTGAACGTGAGGAACCGCTTGTAGATAATGGTTAAATTAAATGTAGATTAAAAATAACAAAAACTGCTCCTGATCTGTAAGTGGCTTTGGATAAAAGTGTCTACTTAATGCATGAATGTAAATAGAGTATTAATGATAAGTAATGACATAGTAATGCAAAAACATTATCCATCAACATTACGCGTAAAATGAATCTAAACCTAAAATAATAATGCTACCAGATAATTATCTGTAGATAGTCATTCATGCTCGGTGGTGCATACTCACCCCGGCATACTGCTCCCCTCTGGATTCAACCGTAGAGACACTATTACCTCTGGAATCCTTCTGAGAGACCTGCACTATTGTACAGAGACATATATACATGGTGAGTGCATGGTAAACAGACGACAGTGACACTATATAATGTTCTTTTTGTCACTATAAGTTATATGAACCAGCCCTCGTGTTTTTTATTATTTACCAAAGCTGAGATGCAGTTCAGAAACTTTGCTAGGGAGCCATAAGTGATTTTTATTTGTCACTGTAATCAACATAAACAAACACTCCAACGCAAAAGACGAATAACAACTGTGACGGAGTGCAGGGCTGGTCAGCGTTACCAAGTGTGGCTCATCAAGCTGCAAGCATTTAAGCAAGATGCAGCCGGTGAAAAGAAGTGAGTCACAGCTTGAGCGTGTGAAAGAAGGCGGACCATTTCCTTCCGCCGGGAGCAACGATGGATGCCACGAGAGCCAACGGGAGCTGAAAGATCCCAGGAGGTGCTCCACCAACCGGGTCTAGAGTGTTACTACCGGGAGAGCTGAGTCACTGTGCTAGACTGGTTACCCTTCCTCGCGTGAGCCGCCCACATTCACGCAAGGGCCCATGGAGTGAAGATGGGGCCCAATTAGCTCAGAGCCCGGGAAATGTTGAATGCACTAGCACAGTGAGGACCCACACCTCTGGTCCGGAAACCCATGAATGACTGATCTAAGCGGGATAAGGGCACCTCGGAACCTCCTCCCTGCATGCTACCCGGAGCCCACGCTCGCCTGGCCTGCTCACCAGCACCCGACAGAGCAATGAATGACTTTTTAATTATTTATTGTGGTGCACCTTTTTAATAAATCGCCCTACATGGCTTTGAACAATGTCCGTGTGTCTGTGTCTCTCTCGCCACTACACAATCTTTAAACACATGAATGAATGTTTTATTATTAATAATTAAATGATTTAATGTGTTTAAAAAAGCACCTACTGTGCAATTTGATTCACAATCCAGGAATTTCTCTCTGTGTTTCCTCATCAGGAGGTTCCTGATGTCACAGGCTGGCCGTATAAAAAGCTCAACACACACAGACTCTTGAAGTACACACCCTAGAACTCTGATCTGCAGGATGGCTGACACCTACGCGAGACACGTGGAGCTGTTAGGCTTCGAGAAGAGATTCTTTCCCAGCCAACACTATGTGAGTATTGGATACACTTTATTATTATACATTTTTTCATCATACATTTGTATTTTTTTACATCGTTTGGTTAAATGGATGAACGTCTTTGTTTTTGAAGATGTACATGCTGCTGGTTAAGTGGAGTGATCAGTCTGAGAAGCTGGTGTACAGGCGCTATCCAGAAATTCACACGTTTCATGTGAGTCTCATTCTATTCTCTGCTATTGAAAGTAATGGAGTACATTTCCTCTTTCGAAATTCTCTGCATTTCCCTCTCAGAGCTGTTTTGTGTGGAGATGTGTGGTGTTGCATTTAATTGACCTTAAACATGCATCATTTTATTAATGGGGAAAAATGTAATTTACAGAAAACACTGAAGGAAATGTTTCCTATCGAGGCAGGGGACATTGATGAAAAAGACAGAATCATTCCCACATTACCAGGTAAAGTCTGGCTTTAAATATCTTTGACCCACTTTGGACAAGATCCAGAACTCATTTAATAAATCATTTACTCAGTCAACAGCAGTTAACAACTCGAGAAAGCTATAAATCCTTCTCCATTTGATGATTTTGATTTTGTTGTGGGTACACACCCTCAAAGGGAGGAAACACCTGCTTCATGTCAGTGTTATCTAAAATAAAGAGAAGCTTTTCACGTGTAAGTTACATGCTTGCTTTGTGTCTGGAATTTCTTATTTGAGTTTCAGTTCTGCAAAACAACCCTTTAGCGAGGTATTGTGAACTTTCTTGGGAATTCCTGCTGTTGCAGACAGAAAATGTAGCCATTGATGCCCTTTCTCATAAGTTAAATGATTCTTTAGTGTATTTATGAAACGTCTGTAACAAACTGATGTGATATTCTTCAATGTAAAGTTGGTATCATGAGTTTCGGAAGGAATAATGAAGGCGTGCCACCAGTGTTTCCAATCAAACCATTAAGCTGGCATCAATTTAACCAGATCTCTTGACTTTTTTCTAGCTTCACCACACCTTCCTCCCCATCTCTTCACTGGGGGGTATAACACCCCGGACAGCTTCCCTTGTATATTCATGATTGTCACTCAGGCCCTGGTGGTAAACCTGTGATCTTTAAAAAGATTTAAAATATTTAAAAAGATGCTCTGCTCTCTGTCTCGTTACGTGAGAAGAGGTTTTGAACAATAGTGAATGTGAAGAATGACAGAAATGACTTCACCAAGACCAATCAGACGGAAGGATTTGTGGAGTGTCTTTTTTATTGGCTGATCTGATCTGAAGAGTCTGCAATTTAGATTATTTAATTTACCTAACCACATGTTTTTGGGATTGTGGGGGAATCCGGAGTACCCGGAGGAAATCCACGGAAGCACAGGGAGAACATGCAAACTCCTAACTGGAAGGCCACAGTGCTACCAACCGTGCCACCCCTGCACAAGTTTAATAAAGATTTTAATTATCAGTTAAATAACTGCCTGTTTTATTTTATGGGTAAAAACATTCAAGCAAGATTTCAAAAATTGAGGCTGCCCCTACCGAGATTCGAACCGTCGTTAAAAAGCATCTCAGGACATCAGTTTTCTTACTGGTTGCACCGAATATACTTCGCAGGAAACTGCACCATCTTTCCCTCTGTTTGACTCTT
Organism: Danionella cerebrum; assembly: GCA_007224835.1. Classification (NCBI taxonomy): domain Eukaryota; kingdom Metazoa; phylum Chordata; class Actinopteri; order Cypriniformes; family Danionidae; genus Danionella; species Danionella cerebrum. Next base: position 415,731 of record SRMA01027335.1, read on the forward strand.
GTGCATTTGGATAACGCATCACTTCCAGGGAGGGAAATCTGGCCTTTCATGTCCAGCATTAACGTAACAATTTGACTTTTATAACTTCGTCAATGTCGTTTTTAAAAGAAACAAATGATTTTTTGTTCAGGAATCTCCATGTTTCAATTTTTGATTCAATCTACTCTTAGAAATCACTATAAAAGACTCCACTGGTAATGACCCCTTTTTAACTCGGTAGTAAATTAGAACAATGGAAAGTGTCCTGAATAGCAATTATACGAACACAAAGAGAAAGTATTTGATCATTTTCATTTGTTCCTATTTCTATTCACTCTGTGTTTGACACCAGGTTGATTCACAGCAATCAGGTGAAATTGGATAATTTTGTACTGCACCACACCAGACAATATTTGAGTGTGAGAGTTTCTTTTGATATTGTGCCTCTGAGGATTGATTATGTGAGTTTTAAAAGTAAACACTGAGTGAAATTCAAAAGTTCAGACAATTTTCATCATGGGTCACATGTTGAATCAGTTTATTTTAAAAGAAAGAATGAAGTTAGTGATGGTATGATGTAACTTTAGTTATTTAAAAAATACTATTACATTTGAAAATGGATTATAAAGAGGATGAAAAGAGTCTGGTGTAGAGGGAAATGCTGAAATGTGTAACCGACACAGATTGACCTCATGCCGATGTTTTTTATCAATAAAATCCAGTGGCGTGTGACATCATGTGAAGTTACTTACCACATTCTGTACCATCTACCGCCTCAGCCTTTGGGTCGGTACACATACTCTTGTGGTGTTGAATTACTTCGAGTGAAAAAATTCTCACAAGATGTTCCTTTAATGAACAAAAAAAATACCACAATAACCAATGATTCTTATGTCATTAATTTCATTATTTCTATGTTTTTTAATCTTTGGAGAAGTATTATTTGTAGAAGTTCATTCACCATATCCTAGTAAAATGCATAGAAATGGTTTCTGTAAGAAGAGCACAAGAGTGGTCTTCACGATGCAATAAAAGCAGTACATTCCATCTGAGATGGTGCATGGACTTCTTCCCCCCAGCTCCCAAATGGCTTGACAACCAGAAGACGACGGAGACGAGGCAGGCAACACTTGCTGAATACTGCCGTTCTCTTCTCAACCTGCCCCCAAAGATCTCTCGATGCCAGCTCGTACGAGACTTCTTCAGGATGAGGCCTGAAGATGAAACTCCACCGGCTCCTCATCTGTAAGTGATTTAATTTAACATCTATGCTGTGGTTTAAAGAAGTAAACTTGATGCTGATATTTTCTCCTCTTAAAAAAAAAGAAGTGAAACTACATGTGTTTAAAAACAGACTAGCATCACTATAATTTAAAAGGACCTCACTGTGTCTCTAGGTCCAAAAGGAACGAAACTTTCATTATGTCTGCGAGGAAAGTACGGAGCAATACCTCATCAGGTGGGTTTTAAACTGCGTTCTTTTACTGATCTGCTTTGTGCATGGGTGCTATTGAAGCTGTTGTTTTCATGTGCTGCAGAAATCACAGGGCCCATCGTGCTTGAGACGTACAGAGTCATCGCCGACTACAGCAAGAGCTCAAAGTACGAGCTTAGTCTGAAGGCCGGAGACTTGCTGGACATTGTGGAGAAAAGCCCTAATGGTAAGACACTCGTTGTTTTATATTATTGACAATGCTTTATGCTCTTAGCTTGCACTCAGGTCTAATAAACTCATGGTGCATCTCTTGTATTTTTTAACAAGAAACCAGCCAGTTTACGTTCATGTGCAACAAAATTTTTCTCACGCCTTCAATTTTACAGTAAATCTTTGTAGCTTCGCCTCACTAATACTCTCCCAAACACACAGACTCATAATAAGTTCATAATGTAAACAAACCAAATTTCAAAAAAGTGCCAAGTTCTGTCCATTGCTCTAAATACTTCTTTCTGGTCACAAATCAGTAAAAATATCAACGTTAAAACTCAAACTTGTATATTTTTTGAGCATTTTTACTACTTTTAAATTTACTCTAACAAAATTCCCTTATAACTTTTTTTTTTTTGTGACAATGAATGAAACCATTAAATATAATTAAATTTTAGTACAAGCCCTGCTTCTTCTTTTTTTAAATATGTTTTTACAAATATTGTAAATTACATAACACAATAATTCCACAACAATCATGAAATTGTGCCATTTTTTACAGCAAAAAAAAATGTTATAGCAAAAATCAAAAGTGTTGAGGCTAAACATAAATTAATAAATCCCCCCCAAAAGAAAAGACAAAATCAAAACAATTATATATATAAAACACAGGCGACCTCTCCTAAACCTTATACACTATTCCAAGCACTTTTTGTTCCATTGCACTTTTTTTCGTGCCAGAACTTTTAAAAACACAAGCCATCTCAGGTTATTCCTTCTCTTCACGATTAGATGGCACAGATTTGGCGTCTGATAAATGAAACTGAAAGACGGTCACCCATTTTCTTACATTTTAATTTGTATTACCTTGCAAATTATGTGTCAACTCTTGTAATGTTGGTTTAAAACCAAAAATATCAAAACCATAAACCTTTGTGAAACCCACGAAATACAATTTGTATCCTGTAATCTGTATATCGGTTTAAATAGCAAATAAACAAATATATAAATAAATATAAATATCTTTTTTGTATTGTATTGTACTGTGTATTGCATTTCCAAAACATATATTGATTGACCGTATCGGTGACATCGAAACATGAATGAGTTTGACACCCCCAAAATCAATCATTTGAATAGACTTTGATATGGTGTTAAATATAAATTTGATATTCTGTTCTGAAATCTTCAGGATGGTGGTTCTGCCAGTGTGATACCAGGAGAGGATGGGTTCCTGCTTCATACCTGGAGCCATTGGATGGTGCAGATGAAGCTGAGGAACCGGAGCCTAATTATGCAGGTGAGATATTCTAGTGACATACCACCGAAACACCTCTTCAAAGAAAGCCTTTTTAAATGAATGCTTGATGATCTTTTCTCTCAACAGGGGAGCTCTACAAAACCACCAAAGGTTACTCTGCTGTGGAAGAAGACGAGATGACGCTTGCAACAGGAGAGACAATTGAAGTCATCCATAAACTTCTGGACGGATGGTGGGTGGTCCGGTAGGTGGATTTTGATCTTCTTTAGCATTTGTCTGAGGTCTGAAAGCAATTTTGGGAGACAGTGGATTTGCAAATGTTCTCTGCAGGAAAGGAGAAGAGACTGGCTTTTATCCATCCATGTTCCTGTGCAGGACAGGTGAGAGGAAGGAGGTGGACGCTGAGAAGGATGTAGTCAGAAGAACAACGCCACCACCAAGAAGGTGAAGAAACTCTAGAGATGCCATAGAATTTTAAATATCCCTTCACCAAGTGGTTTCAAGCCAGTGTGTTTATGAAATTTGGAAGAAATCTGGACACATGTACAGTGAGGTCAATAAGTATTTGATCACCGTGTAAGTTCTCTTACTTATAAATCATGGAGGGGTCTAGAGTTTTCTGTATTTGTACAATTTCATCATTAGAAACAGAAAAATTACAAAATCACATTTCTGACCCTCACAGACATGATATTTTTTGTTTTGTATAGTCCAGCTTCACTCTGCTCATGATTCTAATTTAGTACCAATTGATTGACGTTGTTAACCGTCAAAAAGACAGCTGTACACCTCCAGAAGCATTCAAAAGTCGAAGTAGCAACAAAAGAGCTGGCAAAAGACACAAGAGACTAAACTAGACTACCATAATGCTGGAAAGGGCTACAAGGCAAATGCTAAGCAGCTTGGTGGAAAAAGGACAACTGTTCAAGCAACTGTCAGAAATGGAAGAGGTCCTGGCCCGTGGTGTAGTGGACGGTGCGCAGGACATAAGCGCGGTTGCGCAGGGCAATGCAGGTTCGAGTCTCGAGCCACATTGTATTAAACATTAGAAGTCTGTACGTGCACCGGTGCATTTGCCAATCACAGCGTCTGTTTTGACTTAAGTAGGAATAGCGCAACCCAGCAATTGTTTAACTCATTCATTCATTTATTTTCCAACTCGTTTTGGGGTCACGGGGGTCTGCCGGTGCCTATCTCCAGTGCACATTGGGCGGTAGGTAAGGGTACTCGCTGGACAGGTCGCCAGTCTATTGCAGGGCAACACACTCTCACACATTTACACCTAAGGGGAATTTAGATTATTCAATTAACCTAACCGCAAGAAACCCCACGCAAGCACAGGGAGAACATGCAAACTCTTTCCAGGAAGGTCACCGGCAAGTGTTTAATATAATGTGTGGTTTTCAAAAAGGTTATTAGTTTAGATTTTTTTTTGGTTTAAAACGAATGTTACAAAATTTATGTCACATAACTTGCAAGGTAATTACAATTAAATTGTGACAAATTGGTGCCATCTAGTGGTGAAAAGAAGGGATGACCCTTTGAAGCACAAAATCTGTGATAAGACTTGTTTTCTGGCACAAAAAATGTCTGGAACAGTGTGTAATGTTTAGGAGATGTCCGTCTGGCTTTTTAATACAACTTTCACATTGTTTTGACATTGTCCTTGCTTTTTTGCTGATTTATGAATTTTTATTTAGTCTCAACACTTTTGATTTTTGTTCTAAAATGTTAGAAATGTTTACAGTAAAACAATAACAAAATATACTACTCGAAATTCTGCTTTGTGTACAATTTAATGTTTGTTGTGTAGTAAAAAAAAACCATTCAATAAGGCCCCAGACTCCAAAGGGTTAAGAAGAGGGTAAACGATTGTACACATTTCTTTTAAATATGGGTCATGGCTAGGTTTTCAAACATGACAATGAGACCCAGCCAGTCTCCAGACCTAAATCCAGTAAAAAATCTTTGGAGGGAGCTGAAACTCTGTGTTGTTCAGTGACAGCCCCTTTGACTGATTATGAACACGTATATATAATTTTTTTGCCTACAGGTCCACCATCCGCAATGTCCAGAGTATCCATGTTAAAGGTCGTCAGCGACTCAGTCAGGACAGCTATCGGAAACAGAGTCGGCGCTTCTTGCAGCAGCGAGGGCGACTGAACACTCAGCCCAGGAACAACACACCATCTCCTCTGCAGGAGAGAAGGACAAACAGAGGTCTGTTTTCTCCAGCAGCTCCAACCTGTAGCTTGGTTTGAATTCGTACATCATAACAAGCATCTATTCGTTGGGTACATTATTTAAATGTCTTCTCTCTTCGATCATCTAGAGAACATTGCAAAGTCAAGCTCTCCTCAATCAGAAGTTGGGGAAAAGACCATTCCAGTGGTTCCTCCACGACCCAGTGCTCAGCTCATCCTGGAGCGCTGCACTGAGAACACATGCAAGAGAGTAAGCATACATGAGGCCGACTGAAGACCACTATGAACTCGTGCATCCATCAGACATCGCTGTGATTACATACAAGGATGGGTGCATAAAGAAACCATCTGGAACATGTTTCAAACCAATCTGGGATACTCACATTCAGATATGCTCTTTTCATTCCTGTAATCTATGAACCATGTGATAAGCTATGTGGGTAGGGTTTTACATAAGTGTATATTTAAAAAAAATTGTAATATAATACTGTTTGTGGTCATGAACATGTGAATTAACCTTGGATCTAAAAGGTTCTATAAAGACTGGTGTTAATACTGGTATAAATAATGTATATGTGCAACAAGTATTCAAAAGAAAAAGTAAAATATTGTTTTTATTTCCAAAATGGTTTCTCCCATTAAAAGAATTATACCAATATTTTGTCTTTGTAGCTCTTTACTGTTTACATTTTGCATTAACCAACGTGAGAGTTTTATTGGTTAATCAGAATTTACGCTTCAAGTTTCGTCATTTGCCCTTTTGGTTAGATACATACTGAATTTTAAAGATATGAAATTTTGAAAAGAAAGCAGAAAAAGGACCTAACAAGAAATAGTGGTAAATCACATCAGTATCAAACTATTTAAAGAGTATACTATTAGCTTAAGAAAAATTAAGGCGGACAAAGGAACCAATCAGATTTTGAAACGTCAGACGCGTTGGTAAAAGTCACTGACGTAGGCGGAAGTGTCATGGTCGCCCACATGGAAACCATGTTTGAAAAGTACCAAATACGAGTTATAGATTATATTGCACGAATTTATTATTTTTAACTAACTTTCAGCCTAACTTTACTGTCATTGAATTGTGAGTATCGCTTTATCTTCACAAGCACACATGAACTTCAAACATTGTTGTATTGCTCTACAACTGAAAATGCTCTTTAATGTTTAATTTTGTACAGTTATTAACAATTTGTAGTGTAATAAACGTTATGTAGTGTATGTGTATTTATAGCATACGTATCTTTTTTAAAAAAGGTATTAAAATGAGTAACGTTACAGCTTCTGTTTTCACTAGGTCAAATGGAAATAACAATGCATTCCCTCAAAACGCCAGGGATTTAATGAATTAAAATTAGATGGCTAAAGTTTGCACACAATCTTTGATGTTGGCATGTAAAAGTATCTTCCCAAGGTTATATAAATCAACCCTCATTTCTCCACAATTTTCATAAGGTGAGATATATACGTATGCAAAACTGGATTCTATGGCAGTCATTTTCCTAAACAAAAATAGTTATGTTGCTCCTATTATTTCCAAACAAAACTTGATTTTCAGTATAATAAAGAAAAAGCTTGAAAATGTACAATGTCATTTACTTTGCACTCATACATTGCACAGCTGTTTACATATATTTTCTTTAATAGTCAAAAGCAATTTTAAAATCTAAATCTAAAAGCGATCTGTGTTGATGCTTGAAAATCTGCAACTAATCTAAATGGATCATGATGATGCCTGGCCAATTGATGAACTCCCACAGTTTAGGCTTTTTATGAAAGTTAATAGAAGCATTGTGCTCATGAGGTGGTTTTGTAGTTTCTTACGTTCTCAGCCCTTAAGCTAGTGTTTTAAGAAAATTTTAAAAACGCAATTTTGTTATTTAATAAGACTTCGTAGTGAACTTTTGTGAATTGAACCTCTGCGTTCTGATTTTTTTGTGCTCTAATGTGTAATACATTTTTAGTTTCAATATTTTTAATTACGGTAAATAGTAACAGAACAATTCACATCATGTAGAAACTGTGCATGCATTAATTTTTTTTGTTTTAAGCATCCAAAAATGTTCATCTTGTATATAGTTGTACTTTTTTGTGTTTTTTTTTTTTTTTGTCAGGTGATCATCCTAATGGCTTTGGTAACCGTTAACTCCTTTGGTCGTAATAGTTTTCGTCAGTGTCTCCGAACGTATGTCGCAAGTTACTCTGGCCACTTAAACAAAAGGGACCAAAATGATGAAATGCCCGTTTTCCAGTATGTGGGGAAACACAGGAAACCCCACGGGAAAGTGTTTGTATGGGGCTTCACCTACACAGGAGCTTTGGGAATCCCGAGCTTTGTCGTGCCGAACAGTGGCAAGAAACATCCCCGAAAGATCCAGACGATTCCTTACCGCTTAGACACTGAACAGAAGGTAATATGCATGCAGTATCTACAGATTACAATATTTTGCAACACTCTTTTTAACTATTAAAACTGCTTATATAATGGTCCATCATTAGACAAAATTAAAATGTAAGGGTTTTGAGACCATAAAGCTAAGAAGAGTCTAGTTTGATTTCTATGAGAGCACTTTATTCCATCCATCCATGAAGGGGCATTGTTAATGTTTGCATTTCGTCATCTTTGTTACTTTAAAAAGGGGTTTAGGGGTTCCAAAATCATTTTTACAGAGGGCCACATTCGCATAATGGCTGTCCTCAAAGGGCCAGATGTAACTTATAAATGTAAAACAATGTAATTGAATGTAATGTAAAATAAATGTAACTACTCCTTAATGTTAAATAACTCATTATTTATAACTTATTCAAGTGACAATTCAGTTTTATAGAAACAATTGTATGCTTGTTGTTCTAATGTTAATTCTTTTGATTTTTGTCAGCTGATGAAAACCCACATAACTCCATTAATGAAGGATCAAACAGTCCAAGTGAATAAAGAAAAATAGCTTTTTTGTAATTTGTTTAGTGAAAAAAACCCCCTCACAGACTGAAGACGATGCATATCGATCATCATCTTTTATCATCAGGCTCAAGAAACAGATCACAGATAAACTATTAGCTCCGCCCATTTCACATCTTGAAGTTTATTTTAGCGTAATTAATCGGAGGTGTGACGTGAGAGATCACTCAAATGCGAGAGTCTTACCTTCAATGTGAGAGTTGGCAGCTCTGCAGTTTCACTCGTGAGTATGGATGCCTAAACACCGTTGCGGCTACGGCATTGTGGGAAATGTAGTTTTGTTCCGGTTTTTGTTTTTTTCCCCGAACTTTTAAGCTCTCGCGGGCCACATTAGATTACATGGCGGGCCACATCTGGCCCGCGGGCCTTGAGTTTGACACATATGCTCTAAGTGATGGAGAGAGATCAATTTCTTGTTTAAAATGTGAGTAAAAGATTATTGTCTAATAGTTAATATTAGATAAAACAAGGAGACAAGGTAAAGAAGTTTCAGAAGTGACTCCAATACATTTCAGCTCCTAGACGATATTTACCTGTAGCTCCACAATACGATTTGTGACTATTTGATATTACAATATATTTTGCCACAATATAATGTTACACCCCTAAAAGACAGGCTCAAAATATTCTGGGATGGGTCGCTGATGATGAGGCATAATGCATGCAAAGAAGTAGATTGTGACACCTTTATTATTTGACTTCAACATGTGAAATGTTATTCATATCACAAAAGCTGAAATGTGATGGTAGCTGTATGAACATAATAGAAACGAATTAATAATATATGCTTAATTTTTCAAACACAAGATTTCCTCTGCTGCCTGTGGGTATGGCTTCACCTTGTTGGCCTCCAGTTCCAGAGACCTGACCAAACTGTGGGGAATGGGTCTTAACACAGATTCTCAGCTGGGGTTTCAACGAACTCAACATGACCGAAGTAAGATGTTTATGTATTTAGCACACATTTTTGTCCAAAGAGACTTGCAGATGGAAAAAGACAAGCAAAGAGTTTCTAACTGATTCCGAATGAAATGCTTTTTTCTTTTATGCATGTACACTACCGTTCAAAAGCTTTGGGTCACTTAGAAATGTTTTTTTTTTTCAATGAAGATAACTGTAAATTAATCAGAAATACACGATTTAGAGTTTTTGTGGTGAACGTAGTCGCAAATGGCTGGTTTTTGAAGCAATATGTACATAGGTGTATAGAGGCCCGTTTCCAGCAGCTATCACTTCAGTGTTTTTCTAATGGTACAATGTGTTTCTCAATGTGGAAGAAGCTAATGGATGATTAGAAAACCCATGTGAAATCATGTTAGCACCGCTGAAAAGAGTTTAGCTGCTTAAAGAAGCAATATAAAACTGACCTTCCTTTGAGCAGGTGGAGTATCTGGAGCGTCACATTTGATTTGAAACTCCAGATTCTTGTTCTATTCTTGTTCTTAAAAATGAAGGCTATTTTATGCGCGAAATTGCGACAAAACTGAAGATTTCCTACCATGGTTTATACTACTCCCTTCAGAGAATGGTTTATGAAATCTAATCTCTTTTTGTGCTTATAGACAAGTGTTATGACTATGTGTTGGAGCCTTCTCCGGTGCCTCTGCCTCTGCGGAACCCTCAGGAGACACGGGTGCTGCAGGTCTCATGTGGACGCGCTCACTCTCTAGTGCTCACCGATTCTGAGGGGGGTGAGGAAATGCAATGAAACATTCTCAGTTTGAAGGAAAAATACTTACTCTATGAGTGAACCAAGATGGCAAGTGGCACTTATATAGAGATCAAACAAATCACATTAGACACGTTTGGGGAGGTAAAACCTTAGAGTAATAATGTAGTGGAGGATGCACGGATCCATGCCCTAGCTTCACTGTGTTTCTCATTAGTTTTCAGCTTCGGTAACAATGCTTATGGGCAGTGTGGGAGGAAGATTGTGGAGGACGAAGTGTACAGGTTTGTGTTTCAACAGTCTCTATCCTGTTTTAAGCACTTAATGCGTAAGAATGTATGTTTTTTTTTCTCCTTTTTAATTACGCCTTATGTTACTTGTAATCAAATTATAGGTCAAATTATATGTACAGTGAAACCTCGCTGCTTCGTGGTTTGACTATCGTGGATTGACCACTTCGCAGATTTTTTTTCCGTTATGTATATTATAGTAGAAAATATATAGCGGATTTTCCAGAAATTTCAAAAATAGTCGAGATAAATGATTACTTATTTGTGCCTGTGTACTGTATGTACGTATTGTAGATATTTGTACATTACTGTAAGGGTAGTTTGGGTTTTAAAAGTCTAAATAACTGTTAAATAAATACTGTAAATATGGTGTCGCTACTTTGCAGATTTTCAGCTATCGCAGTCAGTTCTGGAACTTATCTACCGTTTTTACATCAAAAAGTCAATTGTTGTGTTAAAAAAATATCCAGTTGATTTTGAGAAGGCGGAACCTGATATGCGGAAAGATTTCAAGATATATTTTATATATATATTGTAGTAGTATGATGAAATTTACTACTCGCAAGGTTCCTTTCAATTCTTTAGGTGAACTGCACAAACTTTTGTACTCGACTTTCTATGATTGACATGGATCCATACCAGGCTAAACTAAACGTATAAAGCAACTAAAGCTTTGACCTTAGAACAGCCCCGGAATAAAACTTCTGAAAACCTTGAGCAGTTCTCCACTTCTGGATTTCTCAGTTCATGAGCTCATCTGAATTTGCTCTGTGAGTTTAACCAATATGATCTCATTGCAGTTTAAGGGGTCAATAATTCCTAAAAATTATGCTAATAAGGTTCAGAGTAATGAATTTTCTCAAGTAGGCCTGTTGCTAATTGTTGTTCCATGTTGTTGTTGCAGCGGCAGTCATGTTTTCCACAATATCGAGGGTTTTGACAGTCGGGTCATTCAGGTTAGTGGTATTATGTGTTGTTAAAAATGCTTTCAAAAATTGTTAAAGTGCCCATACCATAATTTAAAAAAATGACCTTTCATACAGTGTGTACCATAAAACGATTCATTAGAGAGTTTAAAAATTTGGTAAAAATAAACATGTATTAAAAGAGCACCTTGGATGCATTTCAACCTGTTGTCAACCAACTTTTCCAAATCATGATATTGGCCCTTTAATAATTTCTCATCAGTGAACAACATGCAGTATGTAAACCAACTGACTACCCTTTGCCTTCAAAACAGCAGCAGTTCTAGTTATTGAAACAGCCTTTTGCTACCGCTAAATGACTTTCTCTGCACCCCATTTCCTATGTTTTCCATGCCGGAGGTATTGGGCTGCAGGCTTCTTTGGACCAAAGAATGGTGCACCTTGGTCTCGCTCGGTTGACCATGTTTCTTTGGTCAACCACTTTGACCACAATTCTTAACATTGATTGTTTCTTTGTGCTCTTTCAAAAGAGTGTAAACGGCACGTCTGAAATACAAGAGAGACTTGCTGTAGAAAATGAGCCGTTCCCTCTCAAAGGGTCCCTTTCTGAGATCCCAGAGTTACAAAATTATAGCCACAGAGACAGAGTGGTCAATCTATTGACATTTCTCCAGCATTTTTAAACTCTTTTAAAGGTCGGGGTGTAGGGTACAGTTCACTGGGAAATGTCAAATAATGGGTTAAAAAGGTATGAGATATTAACCACGGGTTTTGAAGATGCAAGATTTTTTTTGATTGGAAGATCTGGTGGTGACCAAATCTGACTGCCATTACCCACCACCAAACATATCCCACCAGTCACACGCATCCATGACAAGAAATTGTCTTTCTCAACCTCACCTTTGGTAGCAGATTTTGTCTGTTTCTCACCTTCTTTTTTTAAGACCCTTACACAGCTGTTTCTGATTCAGCTCCCAACCTACCTTGACTTTGTGCTAGTGGATTTAAAAGAATTGATCATGGTTTAAAAGGCAAAAGGTGTAGAGGAACAAAATTTTGTTTTTAGATCTTCATCCTCAATATTGTCTTTTTTTCACATCCACAATTTAAAAACAAAAGGAAAAATCATATGACTGCCCCTTTAATGTCCCCGAATGAGATTATCATTATTCATCCTGAAGGAAATGTACTTTTCCAGTCGCTGCTGTACATTTCATGAATTCTAAGAGTGAAGCAAATTTGGATGGTATAGAATACAGATGAGAATAAACTTTAAAAGAGATTAATGTGCCATTTTTTAAATATGTATCGAATAAGAAAAAAAATTCTGTCTAATTTGAGCTTGTTTCAATAGAAGTTACCCATAGAAACACATGAATTTAGAATTAAACCCCTATCGCTGTGGGACACCCCCAGTAAAAAATGAATAATAACAAAGTTTATTTGAAGCTTCAATATGAAATAATTAACTATAAATATGTTTTCCTATAAAACAACTGTACTGCTGTCGTCCTGTAGGTGTGCTGTGGGCAGGATCACAGTCTGTTTCTGACCGAACAAGGCTCAGTATTTTCCTGTGGCTGGGGGGCAGATGGACAAACAGGTCTCTCTCTCTCTCTCTCTCTCTCTCTCTCTCTCTCTCTCTCTCTCAGTTTCCCCGTTTTGCTCACCATTATGATGATATTCTCCCTTGCTTCCAGGTGATTGTAGGCTCAGGTTTGAACTGTCGGCATGTGACCCTTTACTCTACGTTATGCTTTAAGGTCTGGGACATCACAACAAGGCAGCCTGTCCGGTGCCTGTTGGCGGAGATCTTACTGGGGTCCAAGTTCAGCAGGTGGCCACATTTGGAGACTGCAGTTTGGCTGTGTCCAAAGATGGACAGCTTTTTGGCTGGGGAAACTCGGAGTACCTCCAACTAGCTTCTGTGACAGAGTCCACCCAGGTAAAGTGTTGAACATTTTGAATGTTGTTGGTATAGTGTTGTTGGGCCCTGTCTTAAAAAGTGTTCTGATTTTCACAAAAAAATGCAATCTGTCTAAACCAGGGGTCACCAAACCCTGCCTTTTGCGGGAAGTTTCTAATACATCTGGTGTGATGGTGACCCATCATCACCAGGTCCATTGAACATGATGCGACTCCCGGAAAAACTCCTGATAAGACTTTTGCTGAAAACTGTAATTTTTAAGTAAATGAATGAGCTAGATTAATTTAGGGAAAAATGCAAATGAGATTGATATTTATATGAAATGTAACTTAAAAACTGTAACGTGCTAGAGAATGAGTTGGACGCGAGTTAATCAAGAGCCTGATTGGTTAATGAGGAGGTGAACATCACTGGAGGAGCTGCAGAGTTACTTAGCTAATGAGTGACTCATATGCTTTTAAGAGGAGGTAGAGACCCAAACGACAAGACAGAGATTGTGAGAGAAAGTACGAGAGGGAGACGATCAACTGAGTATTTACTGAATTCTGCGAAGAGTATCGAGATGGGTGTTGAGGACTGAGGGCGGAAAGCGCAGTCAACCAATTGATCGAGTTTAGGGCGGCTATACTGATTGTTAGCATGAGCTAATCGGCAGTTGATGTGTCTCAGTTGGAGCTACCGAACTGTACAACTGAAATAGTTCCGGATTGAGTAAAGAGACAGAACAACATGTTATTGCTAACAAGCATCTTTATTATCTTTTTGGTTGTTTGGTTCTTTTGATGTTTGGTTTATTTGATAATGTGATTTGTTTTGCGATTGTGGCTACAATTGAAATGTAACCGCAATGTGCTCATAACCTTAGACTGCGGGCTAACTCTTCTCAACAAGCCAAAGTACACCAACAGGACCGGCTTTGCTCCGCATTATCACCCCTAGTAAGCCCTTAGTTAGCTGCTTCAGGTATGCTTGATTAGGGTTGCAGCTAAACTCTGCAGGACATTAGCCCTCCAGGACCACACTTGTTGACCAACATACCATTATGATACGGTTTAAACATATCATGTGAACACTAAGAGTCTGTTTGTTGAAGATACCCTTGATGGCATTACTTGGTGTGACTCGTACATAAGAGCTCTTAGAATACTTGGGACTAAGGTTTGCTGACTCTAAGGATATACAAGTTCATATTCTCACGTTAAGATATTTGATGCCAACGTGGTGATATTTATTCACCTCTTCCCTGTATTCATCTAAAAAAAAGCCAAACTATGCGACGATTAGATTTGAGGCACAGACAAAGTATTGTTTTTTTTTTTTTTAGATGGACCAGAGATGTGAGAGGCATCCCGTTTCATCTTGTTTGTTTCACAAATATTTTTCAGATCAGCTCTCCACGATTGCTGCCGCTGAGCCACGTGGGTAAAGTCAAACAGGCTGCATGTGGAGGAACGCAGGTGGCCATTCTCAATGGTAACAGTACTGTCCTTCAATAGCAACTAGTCTTGGAAATTGCATTGAGCAACTTTGATTATATATCAACTGGGTTTCATAAAAACTGTAAAAAAGGTGATCCCAATTTATATTCTCTGGCTGTTTGCCAGAATATGTACTTGCTAAGTCTCATACTCAATTTCCATTTGATAGACATGCACTGATTGGAACAGTAGTCCCTGGAGATTGTCTGTTTTTGGTCATGACTGGTCACCACTTTTGAACAGCTATAATGAAGTCTGGTTTGCATCATAATGGAAATATACAGACTGCTCCTACTTCTCATAAGTGCTGGCTCTTCACATATCTCACAATGTGTTTTGAAGGGAAGTCAAATGGGTTTTTTGATGGTCAAGTTGTTGGTATACAGAGTTCTTTGTCCAAGCTTAAGATGTTTTTGTATAGTTTTATTTGTCCAAGGTCAAGATGTTGGTGGGGAGTTCTAAGTCCAACATCATGACGTTGGTAAATAATGTTTTTTATCCAAGGTCAAGCTATTGGTTATTACAGTTATTCATCTAAATCAAGACATTGGTGCGTAGTATTATTAGTCCAAGGTTAAGACATTTTTGGATAAGGTTCTTTTCCAAATGAAGACACTGGTGTATAGTATTATTTATCCAAGGACAAGATGCTGGGGTATAGTGTTTTTGAAGAAGCTCAAGATTTTTGTGTGTAGTGTTTTCTATCCATGATCAAGACTTTGCTGGATAGAGTTTCCAGTCCAACATCATGACGTTGGAGGATGATGTTCTTTATCCGAGGTCAAGATATTGGTGATTAGTGCTCTGTTTATGTTTATGGCCAAGAAGTTCAATTTTGGTTTCATCGCTCTATAACTGCAAATGTTCCAGAAGTCTGTTAGCTTGTCTCTGAGCTGTTTGATGTTTTATAATCGGCTACTTTGTAGCATTTGTGTAGTAATGGCTTTCTTCTGCCGACTTGTTCATGCAACCTATTCAAGTTTTCCTTGTTGCGCTCCTTGAGGCACACCACATTTTTTCACAGAGCCCTGTATTACAGCTGAAGTTATTTGTGTGTTTTCTTTGCGTTCCTTGAATTATTTTGAGGGTATTGCAGCAAAATTTGTTTGGTTTGAACAGAATCCCTCACTTTCCACTTCTTCAGTGTTTGAACTCTGCTGATCGGCATCCCCATTTCCTTTGAAATCTTTTTTTATATCGCTTTCCTGTTTTGTAGTTCAACCAACTTTTCCTGCCGATTCTAAAACAGCTCCGCAAACCCATCGTTTTCAAAATACATTTTGCATTGTTTTTAATAAATAGTGAGAATGTTTGTTTTGGTTCTCTTTCTGTGAAATTCTTTTTATACAAATCCTGTACTTTGCATCTAGTGCTATGTGTCAGCTGCCAAGTATCTCTGTCTCTGCAGAGGAAGGAGACGTGTATGTTTGGGGTTATGGAATTCTAGGGAAAGGCCCAAAGCTTTCAGAGTCTGCCGTTCCACGAAAAATTCCAGCCATCCTTTTCGGAAGGTCAAAGGTCAACCCTACAGTGAAGGTTTCATCCATCTACTGTGGACTCAATCACTTTGCTGCGATCACAGGTAAGCTGTGAGCAAAAGCTTAATTCTCTTTTTGTTTGTAAGAACAGAAACATGTTTGAGCATTTGGAAGAACCTAATTTGTTGGCAAAATGTTAACAATTCTTTTTTTTTCCCTCAGAATCCTTGCATAAGCATGTTGGATATTGAACCTAGTCTTCCATGCACAAATGAACAAAGGGGTTTCTCTCTAAATCTTATTTTCAGATTCGAGTGAGCTGTTTGTTTGGGGCAAGAATATAAGAGGATGTCTCGGTATTGGGAAACCTGATGACCAGTACTTTCCTTTGAGGGTGAGAATGATACCTATGACTCTGAAGCCGTGATATGTCATTTTAGCACATACGTGTTTCTCACTCACCTTATTGTTTGAAAATGTTGTTTAGTTTTCCTTCTGAGAGTATGTGAGAGCTTGTGATTCAGAATATTTGAATCCTTGTACAGGACTATTGTAGAGTCATGTACTTTTTAATTGCCATTTTGATAACGAAATTTAAGAACCGGGACGTTAATTAGCCACCCAGCTCTAGCCACTGGCTGTTTATAGCTCCAGTGAGCTTTGTTTTATTTGATACTTTGAAGGATCCAAAGAATCCCTTATTACTGAGTAAAACAGAGTGGGGATAAGAATAATCATAGAAGCACTTAACAATTAACCAAAGAATAAAAACTGCAGTAGATAATGTGTAAGAAATAAAATCGTGAATATTTAGTAGGATCTTCATGTTAGAGACTTTATCTGCATTTCCATCCACTTTTTAATGCACATTTTTAACATTTTTTGCACACAACTGATTAGGATAAATGACAGGATAAAATCTATGATGGAAATGCATTTACTGAACAAATACCAGTGCAGTGCAATGCAATTCGTTTTTCTGTCTAAACTGGGGCAGTATTGGGCTAACTAATAGAATGATTTCATTGCACATCTGAAATATTGTTTTTGTAGTTCCTAAACCAAATTCCTAAACCAAAGTCTGTCTTTAAAGGGTTTGGGATAATCACCTCCCAGAACTGTCTTGTACGGCTCCGTTCCCAAAGTCTCCTGCCTCCAAAAGCAAGATCACATGACGGCAAATATTGAGTTTTTGTGCCGTTAGTCATGCCACAATACTTACTCTGTTTTATACCCAACTGTTTGGTACACCATTTTTAGTTCAATATGTTTCTGTGAAGCATGGTTTTACGGTTTCTTATTTGAAGACCTCCTGTATGTATTATTATTAGTTTACGCATATGAAAAGGCGGGGGAAAGAAACACATGTCCTCGTGCAAATATCCAATCAATGAACTGCTCCTTTGTGTAAATTTTTAATCAGCAAGCGCTAAAATTGTCAGGCATTATGAGAAGACGCTGTCTACTTTTTATAAACCTATGGACGACTTTGCAGCTTTGCTGACAAATACGACAAAGGTTGAAAAAGAGCGGTGAACAAAAATGTGACCGTGTGCCAGCAATGTTTTATCAGATGTATCTCCTCAGAGTTCTTGGAGACCACGTTTCTTCAAAAGACTAAGTCTGGCAGTCTGAGAACTCACAGAGACAGAGGAGTCTCACGTGTGACAATCCTCAACTGTGCCATTCGACAGTGCTCGGCGCCTTTTATGGCCTTTAAAC
Source organism: Danionella cerebrum (assembly GCA_007224835.1). Lineage (NCBI taxonomy): Eukaryota > Metazoa > Chordata > Actinopteri > Cypriniformes > Danionidae > Danionella > Danionella cerebrum. Next base: position 433,272 of record SRMA01027335.1, read on the forward strand.
AGGTCAAGATGTGGCAGGGTACAGCCCATGTGTAGACTTGTTTCCTTTCCTTGAGAAGAGAGATTGTGGGAGATTCCGGCACAGATTCTGGGTGTCCTGACCTAACCTCTCTTAGCTCTGTGCCTCATCTTACAGCTGTTTGGCCATGAAAAGCCGTGGGTGGTTTTTTTGTTGCTACAGGCACTTTAGCTCTGTTGTGAGGATATTGGTAGAGTTTATGGCTTGTGTACTGTGTGTTCAGATATTTATGGTATTGCACCACGTGAAAAAAAATTTCTTCAATAATAAAAAAGTAAATAGATGACCCAGGCTGGGGCAAACTTAAGGTACATCAGGTTTTTGGAAAGTGATGGGATCTGTTGTGTATTTGTCTCATATAGAAACTGGCCTTTATTGTTAATCAGCACGTTATTAAAGTATTAAACAAACATCTTAGATACTTGCAAAGACAGTGTTCGAAATAAACTTTTCTGTACATGATCTTAATGCATTGAAACAAAAAAAGTTATGTGTCTGAAAATTGTCATTATTACAATAATTTATACGGAATATATTACAGTGATTACACTGTTTGGTAAACTCAAAAGGCTGTGAATGCTGTACGGTAGGTGAATTACAACTGAGTAGTTTGGCCGAATTTGTAGACTTTTAAGGTTAGTAATCAGGAAGTAGTTGGATGACTTACTACTTCTGGAAAATCCCATGATGCACTGTGGGTTGGAGACCTGCACTTTCCTGGGAGTGTGTGGGGCTTCATGTGTGGCGCGGGGCAAAAATTGATGAATGGACATGGGTGCTTGCTGCACGATTCTCATGTATGTGCGGGATGTGGGAGAATACATCTATTTGCGGAACTGTCATAATATCTAATTATTTTACTACAAACATACCTTTGTTACATAACTTTGTTACATTATTTTTAGGTTTATTTCCATTTCTTTTTTTCTATGCAAAGGGAAACGTGTGAAAAAGATAAAAGGGCTTGTGGGTATAAAGCTGTGTAATTGTAAACACTTGCACGTTTACCAGGGGGATTTTGCGGGTTAGAACAGGAGGATGTAAAAACACGGGAGCGGGAATTTAAAACATCGGCCCTGGGCAGGTCTTACCTCACCAGCTTTCAGATATTCAACATGACGGAGAAAGAGCTTTACTGTAGATATTGCACCTTCTCCACTCCTCATACTATGAACGATGTCTTCCCTACTGTGATGTCAAGCATAGAGTATTTTATTATATGTTGATGCTTTTGTTTTTAGGTGAGTGTGCCAGGCCTTGTGGTGGATGTTGCATGTGGTGTTGACCACATGGTGGCACTGACCAAATCATTCATCTGAGACTTGTGACGCATCTTCTTGCACAGTGCTGTGACTTCAGGATTCGAAGCCTTCACTATCCCAGGAGTTGGGATTTAAAATGGATGCATCGTATTCGACCGCCATGAGCTTGTCTAAATGAACATGTGATGTCTCTGCTGCAGATTACGATGGAACCCAAGATTCTTCACAGCTGAGCTATCTTTAATATATCTCATGTAAGTTCAGTCGACCCACCTTTGTCTAACAGTTGAGAATTAAATACACAGTCGCTATTCGCTCAGCCACTCTTAACCCCCTCCATCCCTGCATCCATTTCAATGGATATCGTCTTTTAGCAAGTTTCTTATTCCTCCCGGAGCATTTATTTTGTATTGTGTGAAGTCTTTTCAGACAAAATAAATACAACTAAAGAGATAAACATGTCTGTTATTAATGTTTGATCTCCTTCCTGCAAGTCTATGAACAGAAAAATGTACTTACAGTTTTTGGAAATTATTTTTAAAGATTTTGTTATGTTCGTAGCCTTTCATTTCACGACATGACAGTGAAGAATTATGTGCGGTCATGTCCTGCAACTACTCCTCAGTGCAGAACAGTTTTTAGAAATTTAAGGTTAAAATGATAAATAAGATGCCAGCGAACCCTTTGCGGCTATAACAGCTTCAACTCCTCTGGGAAGCCTTTCCAACAGATTTAGGTGTGTTTTATAAGAGCTTTTTCACCTTTCCCTCAGAAACAGATCGACTATGCTCCAATTCATCTCAAAGGTTTTTATTAAGTAGAGGTCAGGAGTCTACACCAAGACTGAGTCCCATCTCAGTTTTCTTTGAATGAAGAAGGAACGGGTAGCCCTCTGTTCTTAAGAGATCTATGGGCCTACACTTCAAAACAGAGGGCTAAGATGGCTGCCAGCTTGACCAAAAAACTCCACATATGTAAGTAATGTAATTTTTTCTTTTTTTTCTAATGTAATCATAATTCTATGATATATTTTGTGTTGGACGTCCACATGTCATTCATCTCAGCAGAGGTATCAAGTACAAATGCTTTGTTATCGTACTTAAGTTGAATTTTTGCGTATCTATAATTTACCGGGAATTTATTTTTCAGCTTACTTTCTACTTCTGCTCCTTACATATTTATGCAATTATGTCATAAGTTTAGATGGAACTACTTCTTTTGTACAGTGGAAAACCACCGCTAAACAGAAATATTCAGGGCAGTGGAAAAAAAGTATTAAAAGAAGCCAACAACCTCATCCCATAATCACTTTCAACCAAACATTAGTGCAAAGAACAGTCAAACCCAGACTGTTTTTGATCACTAGGGATGATTATTAGTAGGGTTGTCACATAACACTATGCTTACAATACGATATGCATCACAATTGAAAATTTTTGAGATTAAGAGTTTAATTTGATATGTGTTGGAGCATTATCATCCACCCACTAAGGGGCAGCGCTAATGTTTGAATTGGGTGCGTGTGTGTGGTAGGGGTGTAACGGTACGCTAAAATCGTATTCGGTTCGGTACAGTGTCTTGGAGAGTTCGGTTCAGTTAATTTTCGGTACAAAACAATAAAAACTTACATAATCTTTATTTTGAAAAGCTGCCAAAACACAATAGAATTCTTGCATAAAATAAATAAAAGTGACACATTTGGGTGGTATTTTAAATAAATTGCACTCTTTATAAAGAAATAAAATTAAGAAATTAAATAAAAAATGAAATACTGCAACTAGTTAGGACCTGAAAACTTTTAACACTAGCAACAGCTTCAGCTTGTAGATCAACAAAACTAACTATTCAAGTTTTAAGTTTTTGGCTAAAAAGATGAACTTATCCACATTTTCTGAAGAGAGCACAGATCTGGTTGCAGTGACAATATCTCCAGCAGATGAAAATGTTAGATGTGTTGCCTGCCTGATCGCCGTGGAACAATGTCGGCATACCACTTTAAATTTATCCACTCGTCTATCCCCGTTATGTATTTTAACAGAGAAGCCAAAGTGTTCACAAACAGGAGACCGTAGTGAGGTGGGAGGGTCTTCAAGCTCTGGCTTCTCTTTCGCTGTTGCCATTTCTCACAGTTACTCGTGCAGCGCTACTGTGCGTCACTCAATAGCGTCCGTGCGGAAACTCGCCTAGGAACAATGTTCCGCTGCACTTAATATTGCGCTAATAATAAATTTATATTATTTAATTAAAAAAATATACCGAAAGGGTACGCAAGTTTGACACTTTTGCAAGTAAATCATGGATGAAGCTGCGTAGCAATGGAAACTCAGGATTAGGAAGATATCTTTGCACCAAACCCGAGATGACTGTAGAGATTGGCTCAAGAAAGTTAGGGATTTGTTACGCATTGTACACGGAAACCACTGACATTTTGTTACCACTATGTGTATGAATTGTTGCCATTCTAGCACGTTACTAAAGCAGAATACACAAGCAGTCATTGAAAGTCACTCTCTTTATTGTGCAAATATAAAGGGACAGTTTCAGGCCCACAAGGCGCATCAACACAGAAAAAATGCATTAAAACAAAATTAATTAATAATGACCGTAACTGATCTTAGAGTTATTTTAATTCATATTGGTTTCCAAATCATCACTTTATTGTTCAACAAACCACTATAATCACAGATATGATTAAAATCTTTGCAATTTATCTCTGCAGTTGGCACCAGTTGTAAACCCCCGCTTGTACGCTCAACAGTTGAAACATAAAGATTTTAAATAAATTTCTGTTTTACACAAAAATACGTAGAAGCAAACCGACCCATTTCTTTGAACACTGATAAATATCGGAGTAATGTTGAATTCTGCTTCAGAGCTGAGGGGAAACATTTTGTTGGGGAGGGAAATACAAAACTTTCCCGTGAGGAATTTTCACATCAGAAGTGTAAGATCTCTGAGCTAGACCTTAAATAAAGTGCAGATGAGTGGAGTTCGAAGACCTTAATGTCTTCAACCAACAGTTTCCTTCACAACTGAGACGGTGTAACTGAAAATTCGAAAGCATAACATACTGGTGAATGCTAAACAGCATCATGTGATCACAACGCCAGGGCGGAAATAGAAAGCAGCATCTTTGACGGTAAACTGCAGAAGAACTTGTGAACATTGATTTTTTTTCACCTCAGCAGAATACGTGCCTTGGCTACAACAAACCATAAAAATAATCCATTGATTGTACGTTGGAGGCAAAAACAATGAATTGGATGCACAGCCAACTGGAACTGAGGAGTAAGCCGAGAAAAACTAACCTGTACAAAAACAAACTTGATTGAAGGAAATGCGATCTATTCAAGGAAACGTTTGTCTTGGCACAAACAAGGGGTGGGAGGAAAATAACCCAAAGAATCTAAAAAAAAAAAAAAAGCCAAAACGCTAGAGAACATTCTCAGTCGCAACCTCCTGTAGCTAATACAGAACACTTGTCTGCTATCTGAAGCTGGCCCTCTATTGCCATGGCAAGATGATATGTGACTAGAGGTGGAGGAGTGGATGAGAAGCAGAGAAGACACTGGATTCACACTAACCTAGAGTGGCTGAGGATTAGGTTTCGCTCAATACTGACAGCAAGATTAGAGTTACCCCTCCCCAACTCCTGTTCAAGCCCTCACCGGGTAAGCTCTTGGCACTTCAAAATAGTTTCACATAAAAATCTAAATAATCTCAGGGTTGTGGAGCTCACTGTCCAGTGCACTCATTGGTCCTCAAAGCTCCAATCACGCTCTGGATGTTTTCTTCCGGAACCTGAAAGAACATGAGATTTTTAAAACATGAGCAAAGTTGTAAACGGTGTTTCTGACTTTTCAAGACCATTAACCTACATCACATCAGACCTACATCATACTTGTGTTTATTGAACAAACTGCCATAAATTGCTATATTGTGAATTGTTAATTACATTAGTCTTAATTTTTTATAACTAGCATTTTTTGTGATTTAGAATAACAGACTACGATTGATTTCTTCTTACGTTTTTCCGCTCATTAGTAAATCCATTGTGATTATCGTAGTATTGCTAACAAGTAACAACGGCACATTTTTTCAAGTGAAACTAGAACTTCTTTTGTGATCCCAATTACATTTTCAGTCATTCGTGTATTTGTTACCAACTAAAAAATATTGTTTTCGAATTTTTAAAACTTTTGTAGAAGACTATTTATGGTTGCTATGACAGGCATCTTTGCTAACCAATCAATCGATTTGAAGTGTGCCTGAAAATTAAGACCTGTAAATAATGTAAGACTATGTAAGGCCTAAAATGTTTTTTTTTTTAAACTTTAGACTTTGTACATTTTTTAAGACACTGTGGAAACCCTTTGTAAAAAAACATGCAGCATTATAAATTGAGGTCCAGTTTGTTTGTAATTGCTGGCACTCACCAGAGCATGATCAAACTTGAAGGTGCTGATATAATAGGCAGGAATGTCAGCAGTTGCCAGCGGTTCTGATATCTGTGCCACGATGCCACATTCATCTAAAAAAAAAACAAAAAAAAAAAAACATATTGAAAAGTTCTGAAATCCCCTTTATTTTCTTTGGTGCAGCTCTGAATTTGGCACAGCATCCATGTAGCAAATCTCTGAGTAAATAATCAAAGAAGGGCAGAAAAAAACCCTCTGTACAACAGTGGTGTACAACGATTGACAGCAGGAGCCAAGTAATCAGATAGAAACATGAGTGAAGGCTCAGAAAAACCAAAACACAAGATAAGCTCTAGTTGCCAAACAGCTAAAGGTAGTAAAGTATGCAGAAGTGTAAATGCTAGGCTACGCTAGAACCTTGACGGAAGAGTATAAATGATAGGCTACGCTAGAACCTTGACGGAAGAGTATAAATGCTAGGCTACGCCTGAACCTTGACGCAGGAGTATAAATGTTAGGCTACATCCCAACCATGACAAGGAAGTATAATTGCATGGCTGTGCTGCAACCTTGACACAGATGTACAAATACTGGGCTTCGCTGCAACCTCATGCAAAAGTAGAAAAACTAGGCTACAGCATAAGCTTGTCACAGAAGTATAAATGCTAGGTTACAATGTATTTTGTTAACTACATGGAGTCAGGACCTCGAACTACATGGAGTCAGGACCACAAGATGATGTGTACACTGCAGTATAGTGTTCCTGTTACAACAAAGGGGCAAAAAAAGGCCTCACAGACTGAGGTCCCCCTGCTGGCCTTAGTAACATCACTTCCCACATCAGACTGTCTAAGTACTAACCACACTCAACTAGTGGAAAAAAACCAAAACATTTTGGGATACAAAGCGATACAGTAAAATGCTCTACTGATGAAAAGTTTAATAAAAAAAGTATTCTTTTATCATTATACATGAATCCATGATATGCCAAATTCAAAGGAGAAACTTTGCAAGTCATGGTTTGAATTTTAGACGTTTTAGTCTAAACTTAAAAATAAAACTAAGGAAAAAAAAGAAAATTATATTCATGAATCACAGGCAATCATTTGTCCAAGTAATAGGTTGTTTCTATGTTTAGGGTGGGGTCAGGTAGTTCAGCTGAAGTGCAAGTAAATGGATGTGCATTCTTCACAACCACAGCGTGAAATGGTTTGTCGTTTTTCAGGATTTACATACGCTTCTTTAAATACTAGTAGCTCACTGGTCAACCAACCCTCAGTTTCTGGTTCCTACTTACATTCTTCTTGGGATCAACAACATTTAAATTGACATGAAAGTTTCATACTGAACTCACCAAACCCTAAGGGTTGACCTCCAATGCGGACCATCTTCCAAAGCTCTCCTGAAGCGCTGGTGAAGAGGACGTTGTTTGGAAACCTGAAAGAGGTCACAGTTTAAGCAACTTTGGCTATGCTCAGACTACAGGTCGTAACTTTCAATTTAGAGTTTTGGTAAAATCCACTTTTACTGTGTAATTCCTGTAACACTCAACTGCTTATGCTTGGGCCCAACTGAAGTGACCAGCATGCACAGAAGAGGACCCTCACAATGACTGAAACAATCTCTAGGCCAGGGGTGGGCAGTCGTTCATTGAGGGCTGCAGTCCCTCTTACTTTTAACTCTGCTTCATTCAGAATGCTCAAGCGGAGCTCCAAACGAACCCAGGAGAGTTTAGCTAGCGGAATCTGGAGTTTTTCACAAAGGTTGACTCCAAATTGTGCAGGTCATGAAGTCAATTCTTTGGTTTCTTTTGCATTGAATGGTCTCCTAATAATACAGTGCATTCGGAAAGTTTTCATAGCGCCTCACTTTTTCCACGTTTTTTATGTTACAGCCTTATTCCAAAATGGATTGAATTAATTTATTTCCTCAAAATTCTACACACAACACCCCATAATGACAATGTGGAAAAAGATTTTTTTTTAAATTGTTGCAAATTTATTAAAAATACAAAAAACTGAAAAATCACATGTACATAAGTATTCACAGGCCTGGATTTTTAAAATCTTTTATCTCAGTCTTGGACTCATCAAACAATAACAACATTGGAGTCGGAGGATTGTTCCATTTTGTGTAGCACCAGATTTATATTTTTTTCTTCGTCGTTTATTGTTCGTACTCCCTTGACTTCCATTAAAATGACCTTTTTTGATTGCAAAGACATGACACCAATAATCATGCATTCTTGATTTAGTGGCTGTTAGCATCCGCAGACAACACTAAATGCTAGTTTGAGTTGAACAATGCACAAGGGTTAACAATTACATGTGACAAACCGTTTTTGAATATTAGTGAGTTGTGATTTGACTTTCAATTAGTGATTGCATGCAGGCTCCTTAAAAATATATTGTAGCAAAGACATTACAATCTTCCGGACCTCTGCTTTCAAATAAATTAGGAAACCTGGTTTAGAGTGTAGAGTTGTTTGTAAGAGAAAAGCTTTCCACACTGGCAACAGTCACATTTAAACAACAACAAAAAACTCATTATTTGATGTAAGAAGACATAAAAGTGGTACGGTTTGGACTGGGGGAAAAAAAAAAGTATCACAATTGACCTGCTCAGATAACGAAAATATCTGAAACTGGTCACATGTCACAATTAAAAATCACTGTGGTCTACAGTTTTGACTGTGGTGTCTAGGATGTGCGACTGGGTTAAGATTTCCTCCCTTCAAACGGGTTTTGACTTGCAAACTAGGTAAACAAACGCAAGTAAGCCCCAAAATTACATAATAATACATTGTTTTTACATCCTTTCACTGTATAAATGCCTATATTAACTAACAATAATTAATTTTAGTGAAGTGCTAATTGTTTTAATAGACTGAATAAACATTGATTAATGATGAAAAATGTAAAGAATGTTTGTAGTGTAAGTAAATAAGGCTTAGATTTTCTAAAGTCTTACCTGCGTGTAGTTTGCTCATCCATGACCAGAGAGATGTAGCCCTCGATCAGAGAGAAGGAGAAGAAGCGGATGTGCCCGGAATCCTCACTCAGCGCAGTGCTGTCTTTCGCACTGTAATTAATGAATATGAATTAAATCATATTACGTGCTTCAGAGCTCAAGTCAGAGACAAAACCATGTTCAGGTGCTTATGGGACTAGACCATGGGCTTCTAGTTAGCAACGCTTTCCCGTTCTCTTGTAGCTGTGGTTAGTCTGGATTATCTGAGGAGAGAGGAGCTGGTGCTCTTACCCGCCTGAGTAGAACATGACGTCCATGAGCAGTGTGGCCACCGAAGGGAGTGTGTCTGGGTCTAAGCTGGTCACACAGAACATGTTACTGGGGCTGGAGAGGGGGTGGATGATTGGTCGCGGCACTGAGGAAAAGCAGAAATACAGTCGCTGAAAGTAATGTGTAAAACGCTGTTTAGATCGGCAAGAATTGAAACCCAGCTCTTTGAATTTTCGGGATTACCAATGCTCTTTAAATCATGTTAATAAAAATCTAGGAGGTGAAGTAGAAACAAACACTAAAAAAAGTGAAAACAGTTTTTTGTATACAGAAAACTTTTGATGCCTCTTGTTTTTAAAAAAAAATTAAATAAAACGGGGCTTGTAACTAATGGATACAGTTGTGCTCAAAGGTTTACACACCCTGGCAAAGTTTTGGGTTTCTTGGCCATTTTACTACTTATAGTTAAAGGTCGGGTGAAGACATTTATTGTCAACAGAAACTTTCCGGATGACCATGATCAAAAAGTTACTTCTCTTAAAGCTCTTAATATTTAGCATCTCCCTCCTTTAACATAAATGATGGCCTGATGTCTCTTGAGGTAGTTGTCTATGAGGTTCTTTACTCTGTCTGTTGGTAAAGTAGACCATTCTTCTTAGCAAAAAGCTCTTGTAAATTCTTGGGCTGTGTTGCATGTTTGAGGTCTCTCGTGTTTGATGGTGGGGAAGGTGTTCATTCATTTAGACTCCTCTCCAAATTAAATGTTTATGGTTATGTTCCACAAAGGTAAAAGTTGGTCTCAAATCACTTTGTTCCAGAAGTTTGGATGTTTGTCTCTGAGATGATTGGCATTTTGTAGGCAGGTTACTTGGTGCCATTGGCTTAGTAATGGCTTTTTCTGCCAACTTGACCATGCAACCAATTTTTTTTCAAGTGTCTCCTTATTGTGCTACATTTCACAAAGCCCGGCATTTCAGCTAATGTTTTTTGTAGTTTTTTTCTTTGCATCCTTTAAAGTTTTTTTGGCAGTTGTAATAGAAATGTTTGTTGGTCGACATGACTGTGGTTTGGTTTTGCCAGAAAAACCAAAATTAGTGTTTGAACACTGCTGACTGGCTGTCTCAGTTCCTTGGATCTCTTTTATTATCCCTTTCCTGTTTAGTGCAGTTCCACCACCTTTTCCCGTAGATCTTTGGTGGCTCTTTTCCTTTCTCCATAGCTCAGAAATTTCAGCGCATCACTGGATGAAAGAGGCAAGGGTCTATCCAGAAACTCAGAATTTCACTAATATTGATTACTAGCAAACAAGTCGAGGGTCAGTCTTTGGGAATGTTACCATGCAAAAACCACCTTTTGATCAGAGTCACTTGGAAACTTTCTGTAGTCTTAAAAGAGTCAACAGTTGTTTGACAATAAATGGCTTCAATCAAACAATAACCATGAGTGGAAGAAATGCGTTTACGTCATCATTCACATTTTCTGAAAAACAGCCAGGAAATAAACTTATGAGCACAACTGTACTAAGACTTTCAAAATAATTTCAAAACGAAATCCAACTTTAGATAATTTTGAGGAAACTGTTGTCAGAGTGAGTTTGCAAGATTGGTAATGAACATTCCTGAATGGATTCTCTTCATATTACAGAGGTTGTGTACACTCACTAATAAGCCAAATTCTGTTCAAAGAGGCGGAAGTGTCTGAGGTCGCCATTAAGAACAACAAAGGTGGAGGACGCAGCTCAAACATTTAGTTAAAAAACTGAATAAGTTAGTTGAGCATGTTTTATGAGATATAGGACATTAGAACAAAAGCAAAAATATGAAATACACTGTTTTTTAAAGAGCAAAATACTTCAAAAATATAAACAATCCAGCAGATCCAAGAAGTGCGCACTAGCATATATCTTACTATTACAGTTTGAAACAAAAAAATATATCTGTAATATTACAGCTTTAGTTTGCATGATGATAGATAGAACTCAGCACTTTAAAGGTCAACTTTTGACAATAAAATTGATTCTACACTGTGATCGAGTGCTTGTACGAGGAGCATTATTTAAAAAAAAAAAAAAAAACATTAACCTGATCCTGATTATTTTTAAGGGAAACACTCTGAAGATTAGGTTCTGGAATGTGACCGACAACAATTTCTGCACATGCGGAGCAGCAAATTCCTCAACTATTACTCTATAACAGAATACCAGCAGGTTACCAGAATTCCATTTGTTGTTGGTTTTGCTTCATAATGTAACTAAGAATACATAAACATCAATCAAAAATTCAATAATAAATGCAAAGCTATGCTAAAAGTGTCATCACAAGATCTGAAGTACAGCTGAAAACATTCAGTCTGGGAGAGATGGAGAATGAGTGCATTTTCAAAAACTTGGAGCTATTAAAAGACAAAGTACTTACCCAGTTTAGGCTTGACAAAGCCATTGCTGACCCCAGAACTATTGGCAGCCACCGTTTCACCATTCACAACCCTGAGCAGAGTGAACTCTGAGGACAGCGTGTGCATGACCATGGGCAAATCCCGCTCTCGAACCTGAGGGTGACACAAATAACCATAAAAAACGTAAATGCAATTGTTGGATAAAGCTTCAGAGACAAAATCAAAATGAGTTTGACCCTGAGATTTTGCTGACGTTGCCATGCCCTGATGCTTGTGGTATCTGCCACAAACATGAGAAATACCCAGTAAATGATCAGGCTGTTCATTAGGGAGCCATACAGAGTTCACAAACAATCCAAACTAATTTTTACAGCATTATGTACAGTCTGAATGTTCAAAAGAGCCAATCTACAGCCTGAAACTCCTCCATCAGAGTTATATAAACCAACTCCCACGTCTCTATCATTTACCAAAGCTGCAATAGTTCAGAAAATATGGTTGCTAGAGTAAACAGTTTGGTTGCTAGGGAGCTGTTTGGTTGCAAGTGATGTCAGAGCTTTTTATGTCGTGACTAACATAAAGAAACTAACATTCTCTAGTATGTTTTATTTTGAAGATATATTCGTTTCCTTGTCCCATTTATTTTCAATGGCTATGATAAGTCAATGGTAAATATTGAACCCATTCTAGAGCCTAGGGTTCAAAAACATTTGCACTGTGATTGGTGTGTTCTTGCACAGGCAGATGACCACCACAAGTTTGATCAGTTAGCAGTTTCTATGAGGTTCTTATTTCAATTACAGTAGTACAATGCTTGACTCCATGCAACGTCAATGGAAGATTTCCCAGCATTCTCTTAAAAGTCCCAGAATTCCTTTAGCGGTAGATATAGCAACCCAAGTTGGACAAGTTTTGATATATTGGCAAATTGTGGGGGCTGTAACATGTATGGTCTAGGAGGAGATGAGTTTAGAATTTGTTCAAAGTAAAAACGAATTACAAAATGTTGGCTTTGACAAGGCAACACAATAAAACCGAAAGAATCTTTTTCTCGCATATTTCCGGTAGGTTCATACACAACATCTGGTATAGTTAAGCTATTATGACTAGTCTTACACAACAATGAACTTTCCCTGGGGTTGCAAAACCTAAAATCCATCAACAGCTCCTGTGTGTGGAAGACAATCTTCACTTTCATTTTGCTTTAGCTACTTAAACACATCTGCATGCTCCAGGCCTGACTGTCTGGATACAGACAGCACAAGAAATGCTCTGAAAGAAGAAAGTGGTATGTCCAGTGGCCTGACACACAAGTTAGAAAACTAATTATTTTGGTGGAGAGCAGCTGTAAAGGTGCAATTCCAGCAAGAAGGTGCTGATCAACATGCTTTATCCACGTTACATAACTTTTTTCAGATTACAAAGCCTCCTTTTCTGTCTAGTTTTGTAAACAGGCTCTGGTGACTGCAGTTAACCATGTACACACCAAGTGTGTCTCACATAGTTGGCTGAGTGAAACAAAAGCATCATGATCGCCCCCCTGTGGATGGCTGCAGTTTTTAACACTGCTCTCCAATAAAAACTCTATGGAATTGAGAAATTTGTTTATATATATATATATATATATATATATATATATATATATATATATATTAGGGAGACCATGTAATTGATTGACAGTTATGGGTTAGGTGATTGGCAGATACACTGAACTTACTGACCAACTGAAAACATGACCCCACCCTCCTTATCAGGACACCACTATGTGCATATGCACCCCCTCTCTGTCAGTCATGGCCCCTGCGATGGTCTCAAAATTTTACCAAAGACTTGCTTAAAAAAAATGAAGCGTTCATTGGACTTAAAACAAAAACTTTTTAGAAGATGAGCTGTAACCACACGTTACTGACTAAATAAAGCAGTCTTCAAGTATTTATTAATGCTGTGTTGGTCTATGATGAAACCTTAGAAATACCTGCACGCATGTGCCAATCACACTGGCTGTTTTGAATAAAGTAGGAATGACGTGTCCCACAAATTGCTTAATTTTGATACAACAAATATAATGTGTAGGTTTCAAAAAGAATATGTTTTGATATGTTGTGTTTTAAACAAACATTACAAGAGCAATGCAAAGTACATTTGCAAAGTAATTAAAATTTAAATGTGAGAAAATGCGATCATCTTTCACTTCCGTTTTACAGAACCCAAATCGGGATGACCCTTGAAAGTACAAAAACTGTGATATGGCTTGTGCATCAAAGTTGACACAAAAAAAGGAACAATGGAACAAAAAGTGCTTGGAACAGGGTATAAGGTTTAGGAGGGGTTTGCCTTTTTTTTTATAAAATGTTGGTACCGTCAACTGTTGGTAATCTATTTTTTGGATTTAGAAGTAAAAAAATCATGACTATTCACTACTTAGAATTTTTTACACTTTCGTGAATGCTATCGAATTATTGTGTAATCTAATGAAAAAAAATGTATTGAGGTTTTATTTAAAAATGATATCAAGCACTGCCACAAAAACTGTTTTAAAGATAATTTTAGGGCAAATTGTAAAGCAGTAAAATGGACTTCTAATGGTTTTGTTATTTTTCTAAATATGCTTGTGTCTTGCACTTTTTATAGCAGTTATGTTACCATGCTGCCTGAATAGTGTGTTTTCACAAACACAAAGAAACAATATTCTCTCCCTCCATAAATAAAGCTTGAATTTACTTTGATTAAACGCTGCTGTGTCGAAACCAGCCCAAACAAACAGTCACATAACAGAAGCTCCAAAACTAAAAAAAGATCTGCCTCCAAGAACAGCTTATCCACTTCCATTTATCTTTCCAATTACACAGATATATACATTTAAAACTGGCACTCGAATCCAGAAAGGACACGTTACATCATATCAAAAAGCCATTTTGTTGACCCATAAACAAAATGTTAAGCTCACTGTGAGCAAGCATTAGATTTGTGGCATTGGGCTAATAGTTTATTCCCAGTGAATGGTTTGATCAAAAGTGCAAAAACTCAATCTTATAATTATGTGTCTTGTCAGAAGTAGTGTTTGCATTAATCCACTTTGCTCATAAAAACGGGAAAAATGACTAAAAACCTCTTAAAATAAATAGGTGCAAGTGGGAAAAAGAGCTCAGGCTTAACAGATGAAAATGCACATTCAGACCACAAAGCAATTCAAAGATCAAAGTGAGTTTTAAAACAAATCTACAGCAATGAAGGTTCACAGGGACATGTGACTCCCAAAATCCTGAGGAGACGTCTTAAAAAGCAAAACATTTTCTAAAGCCGGACTCCTGAGTAAACTGAGTTACCTGGTGGAGACAGCCCCAGTTCAGCAGCTGGTCACTGTGCTATGGTCCATGATCATATATAAAGCTGAGAGGAAGAGTCTTGAATGACCCTGAAGAGCTCTCAAATGGTCATTATCTGAACTGAAGAAAAGCAATCAAAAGAAAGAAAGAAAGAAAACATCTTAGGAGTGGGGAATGGTGAAAGCCATGGCTGACTTTGGGGGAAGGTGATCATTTGTTGACGTTACACATTTGTGTGCCGCTAGCTGTGCGTTCTCTTTGTTTGACCCTCGCACATTTATTTCAAGAAATCACGAGAGAAGCCATTGCTTTCTGAATAGTGCGGTGTTTCTCTTTTTTCCTCATTGCCCACCTTGGACAAAAGAACATAAACAAGCCCCACCTGCTTTTATCACCCTGACAGGATTGTGAACAAGTCTGATTTTATAAAATATCTTATCCAAATAGCTTAGCTAGTGTACAAGGGTATAAATTAAGCTGGCTACATCAAAAAAGTGGTTGCATTGTTCTAAAGCCAGCTGTTTTACTCATCTCACAATAGGAGAAAATAAAAGTGCTGTAGTTTAAATCACAAGTACAAAGCTAAAATAAAAGTAGAATTCTCTGGCTCTGAAACGTTCACTGACCTTTTAAGATATTTGTCCATTTAGTAGATGGAGTCACTGATGGTGCCCCAACACCAATAATGTGTTGTAATAAAGGTTAGAGTCAATGTGTCCTCAAGAAATTATGTTTATAAAGTGTACACTGCTGTTTGTAAAAGAAATCTAAAGGCAAGACTCTGTTTCATGCTGGGTTTCTCCTCTAACTTGTGTTACAGAACGGCACATTCCATGGACACCTTGACTAACCATTACTACAGCACATTATTGGTTTTACTTGATTGAAAACTCAAATAAAGTGTTTTTGATGTAAATTATCAAAGTTTCAGCACCTTCTACCATTGTCTGTCAATGGGAGAGTGGAGAGCCAGGACCCTGAAACACAGCGTGACGTCAGACTTAACAAGTGGATGGTTCCAAGTCCCAGTTCTGTTTACAAAGAGGCTTACAATTTCCAATTTATTTGAGTCTTAAATTTTGTGAGAAAGGGGAGCTGGGATGAAACATTCACAACAATAGAATTTAGAAGAAAAAAAATAGAATTAAATTACTGATTAATTAATTAAATACCATTGACCTTGCGCCCCAGCAGCCGTACCTCTATGGCAAATGCCCCATAGTCTTAAAATACTTAGCGAAGAAACAATGGGATAGCGCAGCGCTTCTGGGGGAGGGAAATCATGCCTTTCATGTCCAGTCTGCATGTAACCATTTGACTCATGTGACTTTGTTAATTGTTTAAATTAAAAACAGTTCTTAAAAGAAACAAAAATACACGGGTGTATTAGTAATTACCATATCCAAAGCAGCTGCCATAAATGCTCTAATTGCAATAAAAACAAACATTGAACCAAATTAAAATGCACTTTATTCAAACACTCTCATGAAAAATCAAGACAATAAAGCGGGAATCAAAGAAGCACGATTTCTTAATATAAAGCAATGCACTTTACTCTTACTTTGATTCAACGCTTATGCAAAAAATAAAATAAATAATTTGTAAAAAAGATGTTGCAGACAAAGTGTTGGGATAATAATTGAATCCAAAGCATAACAACCACTGACTGGTTCTAATCCAGTAATTTCTACACTTATAAAATAACTACGTTCAGTGGAACTGTTTAGTGTTAGAAAGAAACACTTGCGACACTCACCAATATGAAATCTGTTTGGTAGGTGGACAGCATAAACACTGATATATTGTGGTCTGCCAATGGAGCGATGACTGATTTAGCAATTTTTGTGACTCCAATTGGTTGAGAGCTGGTCGCGTTCCCTCCACCAGATACAACATTGAGCGCCAACCATGTTGCATCAGCCACACTGAGAAACTCTGACTCGGGCAACTCTGGAAAACAAAAACAAAAAAAAGGCATAACTTAACAGGGATTATCTTACTCAGAATCAAATCGAACACAGTAAATTCAGTCTGTAAACCTGCCTTAAAGCTCACGGGGATACAAATCTTCATAATGGAGCAAACCATGAAAAAAGTAAATAAACACTAGACATCAAGCTCCCGAGTCCATTGGAAAATTTCACGCGGCTGCCATTTTAAGAATGACCGTAGAAAGAAACCCAGAAGCAGAGGTAAACAACCATGGCATTAATGAACCTGGAAAAATTGCAAAAATTGGGCTGAAAATAAACGTTTTATTGGAGGCTAATCACTCATTTTTACAGAATTCCCAAATGTCTTATTTTGACATCCTCTTTTACAAGGATGACTCATGGCTGAAACGCTGCCAACAAAACTTGTTATGAAATGTAAAATACCTGTACCTGTTCCGCAACACAGAGCTTCTGGTAGCCATGGTGATAAACAGGTTTTACCTTGGTAACCAATGAGTAGTGGCACTCAACCAAAGAAACCAAAGCCACTGGCTGCTTAGCCTCAAGTAACCCATAATGGAAAGGGGGTAAGAGACTCGCAGATGGAGCAATATGTGGTCAAACATTGGCAGTGAGTCAAGCGACAAGAAATTCTAGAGAATCGATGATACTTTACACAATTTAATCTTGCCTCGCTGCACTAAACCCAATGCACTCTTAGTAAAAGAGTAACCATAAGACCTACCTTTAAAGCCATCTTCATCCACAATGATGGTGTAATCCTCAGGGGTTTCGGTTAAACTAAAGAACTTGCATCTGCAGAGAAGCAGAAAAGAGAGGGCATCATGCTCCAGGAACTGCAAGCATGTTCACAATCTGGTGAACAGTTAACACACTCACAAATGAACAAACCCACTCTCAAACAGCAGGCCAAACAAAGATTGTTTCCACAGACTTTGATCGCAGTGATCATGTGCACTGTAAAGAGCTTATAACAAAGAAAGACAAATGGTTAAAAACACACACACGACACGCACACACACACACACACACACACACACACACACACACACACACACAATTGTAGACCGTGTATAAATTCACCAGTAGTGGTTGTGTCACCCAAATAAACAGGGACCATTGTTTAAGTGATAAAACACAACCGTATGTGGTTCGGCAAAATAAATACTATAGATGCTAAACAATTACCTCACAAGCCACATGACCATAACTGAAATAAGTATGCAACCAGGCATAATAAAATTGAAATGATTCAACACAACTACTTGAGAAACATTGCATGTGGATATTAAACTGTACATTTTTTAAAACCGTGAAAATTAAAGCTTTGAGCATTTATAAACAATCTCCCTTCACTGAAAAACGCACAAATACACAGAGCTATTTGATGAAGGCAAAGCTCTAGGAATGTAAAAGGTTGAAAATGATTCCTCCACCGCATGCTTGTATTAAATCTCTTCGAGCTGAGCATCATGAACAACATTGGTCTCATCTGACCACAAGACTTTCTCCCATTACTCTTGGCAAACGTCAGACAAGGGCATGGGCTGAATAAAGCAGAGGAACCTTCTGTGCAATGGTCTCAGTTTCCTTCACATCTCCTCCTGTGTAGTTCTGGGCTGATTCTTTACCAATCTTTGCGGGGAGAGATCTTGGGTGGGGCCCTGGTCTGAAGGACATTGACAGTCATCATTAGCCTCTGCCAATTTTCTGACATTTGCTCAAACAGTTGTTCTTTTTTACCAAGCAGCTTGGCAATTGACCCGTAGCACTTTCCAGCATTGTGAAAGTCTTCAATTTTGTCCCTTGTGTCCATTGAAAGCTCACTTTTTGTTCGATGTTGCTACTTAGACTTTTGACTGATTATTTAGTTCCTCTAACAACCTCAACAGGGTGCTACTGAATTAGAATCATGAGCAAACAGTATTTAAAGTGACTATTTAGGGTCTGAGATCTGGCTGACAAGCAAGTGATCAAATACTCTTTTGTAATTTACAAATAATCATAAAAATAAAAACTCATTTCAGGATTTTTGTCCTTCAATTCTATTTATCACAGTGGAAATGCACTTATGCTGCAAATCCCTGACCTCTCCAAAATCACAAGGTGATCAAATGCCAACTCACCGGCAAGCTCTTGACAAAAGCAAAGTATTGTTCATATTGTGTAAGTAAAATGTCCCTTTTTCTTTTGTTTTCTTTTATTTTCATAAATGTAGTGTTGTGGAAAATTTCTGAGACCAATAATAAATTTCCAGATGTACCTATAAAATCCATCAGGGCAGCACTTGGGAAAAATTAAATGATAATCACAAGTTATACGGTAGTAAAGTGTTGTACGAGCGCACACACACATACACGTTTATTGATGGTTTATGGGGATTCTCTATGGTTGTAAAAGTTTTTCTACTGGGCCGTACAACAACTCAACCCTGACAGAAAATGTTCTTCACTTTTTGTGGGAAGATGGAGTAACTGTCACCTGTTTTCAATTGGACTCTGCTTGGTTGACTTTATAAATGTATTAAATGAATAACTTGTGGAACTTCATTACATCTATTTTGCACAAGAATCCTGCTGGAAAGGTATTTTTTTAGACCTGTGGGATTGCTATTCCTGCATAAATTATAATTTCTTTAAATGACATTAACTTTATTTCACTTCTCAGATATTGTTGTGTTTGTGTCTATATGATACATTTAACTTTCTAATCCAACCAATGATCTATAAACGAAAACCATGAAGGGGTCAAACTTTTGCATACCACTGTACATCAGCCAAATAGCTCTAGTAGACGATGCAAACAAAACTGTATGCACTAGGGGTGTAACGGTTCACGGGGATGTATTGAACCATTTTGGTGCGGCCTGTTCAGTTCGGTACACTTGCGTACCGTTTCGGTATATTTTTTTATTAAATAATATAAATGTATTATGAGCGCGATATTAAGTGCAGTGGAACTTTGTTCCTAGGCGAGTTTCCGCACGGACTCTAATGAGTGACGCACAGTAGCACCTGCACGGGTAGCTGTGAGAAATGGCAACAGCGAAAGAGAAGCCAGAGCTTGAAGACCCTCCCACCTCACTACGGTCTCCTGTTTGGGAACACTTTGGCTTCTCTGTTAAAATACATAACGGGGATAGACGAGTGGATGAATTTAAAGTTGTATGCCGACATTGTTCCACGGAGATCGGGCAGGCAACACATCTAACATTTTCTACTGCTGGAGATATTGTCACTGCAACCAGATCTGTGCTCTCTTCAGAAAATGTGGATAGGTTCATCTTTTTAGCCAAAAACTTAAAACTTGAATAGTTAGTTTTGTTGATATATAAGCTGAAGCTGTTGCTAGTGTTAAAAGTTTTCAGGTCCTAACTAGTTGCAGTATTTCATTTTTTATTTTAAAAAATGTGTTTTTCTTTATAAAGAGTGCAATTTATTTAAATATCACCCAAATGTGTCACTTTTATTTATTTTATGCAAGAATTCTATTGTGTATTGGCAGCTTTTCAAAATAAAGATTTTTGAACCGAAAGATTATTGTTTTGAACCGAAAATTAACCGAACAGAGCTCTCCAAGACACTGTACCGAACCGAATACGATTTTAGCGTACCGTTACATTCCTAGTATGCACTGAGTATATTGTATTCTGTTAATGTTATTAAGCTCATATTGGCACATTATTAATGTACAATTAACATTTCACTAATTAAATTACTTTTTTTGACCTTTACATAGGCATGGGACAGGCCTTTAACACAAAAAAAATGGTTTTCATTATGGTAAAACATTTATTAACGACAAAATAACTTTGTTTGGACACTTGGCTCAAACCTTTCCCAAGAATGGAGGGCTACACAGTGCTTCAATCAAATGAAACCCGGTCACCTTTATGTTTCAAGTGAATGTGCAACAGATGTGAAGGGGTAGAAATGGAAGTCCTAAAATGTGATCCTTTCTAATCCCCCAAATTAAACTCATAAAGGGCAATTTTATCTACTTCTCAGCCCCATTACAGCCACAAAAGCAACAGTAAAATCAGATCAATAGACTGACAACTGACAAACACCCAGTGCTGCAGAAATGACAGGGAGCCACAGCTGACTCGTAAAGCTACTCATACATCCCAAACGGCACCAGACACCAGGTAAGAACACGCCTTATTTATGGACTTGTCCACTCATATGTATCGGTTTGCCTTAGGGGGAATGAGCAGGCCCCTTGTTGAGCCTCGACAGCAGCGTCTTGTCTGATACTGCACCAAAGCATTTGGACATTTCAGATACTGTCAGAGGATTCCCTAAGAATAAAGGACAACCCGGTGGTGCAGAATAAAAAAAAAATTGCAATCAACGCTATGAAATAATGTTTTGTTTTTTTACATAAAACGTAATTATCTGCAACACTTGGAAGCAGAAACTTATTATTTCTTAACTCATTATTATTAAAGGGGAAATTAAAGTAGATCTGAACGTTTACAATATATTTGAAATGTGTGTAATATACAAAAACTCTTTAAAAAAGTTCCATTCATAACGACGATTTATGAAGTCTGGCCCTTTAAAGGGCAACAATACACAGGATGTAAACATTATGATGTTTTCAGAGATTTATTTTATTGGTAAATTACACAGTCACATTATTTATTAATGACGCCTAACGCGTCCCGTCAAATAGCAAGAACGCACAGTACTTCAGAGTGGTTCACAAGTGTTTTGCTCAAAAAAGCTACAAGAACTGAATGCAAATCAATGCAATGTGTGTTTGTGTGGTGATGCAGTTCCAATTCGGGAGGACTTCTATCCAACATCAGACCAGGTATGTGTGCATTTTGTCGGCTGTTATAAAGCACATATCTTTCAATATTTGTTATCGAAAGCCAAGCTTTCTGTACGCAGCAATTTGTTTTATTAACTCAAATTTAGTAAATCATAGATGACCCGTCAAGATTCATGGCCGGAATCAAAAATCTGCGATGTCACAAACATAGCTATTTCAGAACAGTTGATGTTCAAGGGAATTAATGATTTGTGGAGTTTAAAAACCAGGGACGGATGATGGATTTTTACGCACAAACACCACTAATACACCATACTTCTACTCAATGACTTGGAAAAGGTAAGTGATCCCCTTTACCCAGACTGAGGAGTGAGAAAGAAACCACGCAGTATTGGAGTCCTGAGATGTGCATTAAAGCCAAGCACCAGGAGAGACGGGTCTTGTGGCCTTTATTCAAAGCTACAAAACATCTCTATTACAGATTTTCAGAGTGTTTGGTGAGTCATTCGCTCAAACGCTGCAGAAATCCGCTCAACTAGTCTCACGTTTCACAGGCAGACAATAACAAGCTCTAGCTTTTGATGCAACATGAAAAACAATTAC
This sequence comes from Danionella cerebrum, assembly GCA_007224835.1. Taxonomy (NCBI): domain Eukaryota; kingdom Metazoa; phylum Chordata; class Actinopteri; order Cypriniformes; family Danionidae; genus Danionella; species Danionella cerebrum. The sequence goes on from SRMA01027335.1 coordinate 455,267, forward strand.
AGCAACTTATCTAAAATGTTTACCATTTCTATTTAAACATCAGCCTTATGTTGATCAAACATATTCCACGTATAGACTGTGAATCGTTCACATTGAAGTATGAATTTTAATGATGCATTACCTATTCCTACTGAAATTGTCAACATTAACCTGCAATTCATTTGAATGCAGTCTGAAGACAGTTACAACATAAGATCAATAAATGTATTTTAACAACTTAACCAATGAGATGCTTGTGTTTTCCTGAAAGAACGGCTTCATCTAGATCGACTGATACAAACAACGAGCATCAGTCAAGGGCCAGAAACAGTGTTTTAAACTGTGAAAAACAATTTCCAGATGCCCTTGTGTTGTGTGCATTCTGCATCAGTCCGAGAAACTTCACAAACAACTTCTAAATCAGTTAATTCACTCTGTGCCCCGTGACAGAGAAACAAGCAACCCCCAACCCTCTGACCTTTTCTCAGAAGACAAGAAATCAAAAAACCAAATGAAAACATGAAACTTCTCTGTATGATAAATAAATCAAACCATGACCACATGATGTCCTTTTCAAAGCCCTAAAATTAATTGACGAACTTTATCAAAAGTTGCCTCTTTTAAATGTGTCTTCACCCACTCTTTAAACATGCCCAGCTCATGTAGTTTTAACTGCTTTTGCTTCTTTGTAAAACTTGTAAGTGGTTATAAAGTGCATAAAATGCTCATATTAAATGACACATGATTCAGAATTATCAAGCAATACAAACATAATACTAAATGCCCCCAAAACAAATTAATATTAACCTCTTAAGCCCTGAGGCCTATTTTCCGAAAATCCTATACTTTTACTTTTTAAGGCATTTCTCAGCTTTTACAAGGTCTAAACTGCAAATCTTGGTATCAAAATGAAGATAGGTTCTTGGGGAGTGGTGTGGATGAGTTAATTTGACAGTCAAGAACACTGGGTAAGAGTAATTGATGTTGGAATGGCCATAAAATGAACTCCGCCTAAAAAAAAAACCACATGTTTCCTCCAATATCTCCTTATTTTACTTATAACGAAGCAAATAAACACAATCAATTGTAACCACTACATGTCAAGGACATCTGTAGCAAGTTTGGTGTCCATACTACAAGAAACTAATATTCTATACAGGTTTTGATTGAACAAAGTTCAGAAGTAATCCATTTTGGCACAGTTTGGCACAATAATTGAAATATGGAAAAATCTTGTCCAAAGCTTCAGCTACGTTCATGGTCTTCATTTCTTGCTTACGGCACATGATTTCAGCAAAAAAACTCCAAAGGGCTGCAAAAGGGCGCTGTCTATGTGCGCTTTGCGTAAGTAACCATGTAAATGAGTTGCATATCGCTGGATTCAGCTGGTTGTTAGCTTTCATTTGATGCCATGGTTTTGGTGTTTATATTGTGGATACATATCACACATAAACAAAAACTTGGTCATGAATTATACTCCGGACATGTTGTTGTTTATTTGCATGGCGCTAGAGCTGTGGTTAACGGATATGAAATTGAATTAGATACATTTTTAGAGGAGTTTCCGCTAAGCACAACGGTATTTAATATGTGTGGGTTATTCTCAGGGTTAGTGAGCTATGAGCGGAAATGTAATGCACAAGGGGGCACTCTCGGGCTTAAGAGGTTAAGCTATTGTGGGCACCAAATATGTAAAAAGATTAACAAAGAGTAGGAAAGAGAGACTGCGTTGAAGGACTGGCAAATAGGGGATGATTTGTGCACATCATACAGACCTTATTCAACAAGCAGAAAAACATAAGTCACTCGTTTTGGGCTTTTTTTTATGTAGACAGGTCAAAGGTTGATTATTTTTGGCTTGTTTTCACATGCAGTACATGCTTGCCTCTCCTTTAAGCAACTTTGAACTCTATATACAGTTTATCTTGCTTACTGTACTTATTTAAGTACCAAATGAAATAAAGGAGGAAAGCACATTTTTTGAGTGGACAAACTTTTAAACCAACTGAATTGAATGATTTCATCAAGGCGGTTCCATTATTTAAACTTTCCACTGGAGATGATGTGATCATTGCTGTCCCTGGCCTAACTCGTGTCATGATGAAACAAGCCAAGATTAATAGCACGATTAAAGACATGAGGTCGACTGATACTCCAGTATCTTGAAGTGCTTATCTAGTTCCTTAATGGCAGGCTTCTGAATCTCTTCAGAGAAACAAACAGATTGGCATTAAGCAACACACAATAAAGCCTCACAATTAGCTCCCAAACAACCCTGGAAAGGTTATTTGCGAGTGAAGCAAATCAACATTAAACTACATGACTATAGTTTGGACACAAACTTTGAGGTTGGTTTGTAAAAGTGCCGTTAAAATCCATTTTTTAAATTGGTGCAACCGTTGTGACCACAAAAGCGATCAAATGAACCCATTAATCAATTATTTTCTGAATTGAGCTATTGATATTTTAATTTTGTTGAACAATCTGGTTGTGATGAAGGAATCAATGTGGTCATCGTAAGGTTCCCTTTTCACTATGTGTGAAATACACCAAGTTCCATGTCCCTAGCATTTTCTGAAGCTGAGAAAGAGATCTGCTGATTTGGTTGCTAGGGTAAGTTTAGTTGCTATGGAGGTGTCAGTGACCTAATATAAAGTTTCCACAGTGAAATAACAAATGTTTAACCAACCTTGATGTCTAAGCCGAGATAGAGTTGGTTGCTAGGGAAACAGTTAGTGAAATCATAAAAAAATTTGAAGAAATGCTAATGTTGAGCCTTTTATGGTGATTTATAAGACTAGATTGAATATGAAAAACAAGTCTGACAAGGCAGTGCTAGCAATACACAAACTGAACTACACGAGTATGGTCAATTTGAAGTTTCTGTGATATAGAATATGTGATTCAAGATATAGCAACTCGAGTAACACAATTTTGAATGTCTTGGTAAAGTTTGTTAGCTGTAGCTTTTGTCCGAAGCAAAAGATACATAACAATAAAACCACAAGTGACCTGATAGAAACTGGGCACCAGGTCTTAACTAAAACAATGCACAAAAACTCAAGAACCACAACACCTCAGTGTTTAATCAGAGGATAACCACTGTAATGTGAACAGGACGTTTCTCCTTGATCTCCAGCCTCCACAGATGGTTTGCACAAGCTCAGCAGGGGGACATACGATTCTCTCATCTGACAGAGCATTACATCTGCCAAGAGTTGCCATTACTTATCTGGCACAAACACATTTCATTGAACCAGTGCAGCAAATCACGATCAGGACACAACTTTATCCTCCTTCCCCAGAAGGCTCGGTTCGTGCAGGGCCTTTCTCTACACAACGGGGAGATGCTGCATCGGGCATCGCGGACAGAGCGATTTAAAGGGAACAACCCTCTGTGTATTAATACCGCTGCACTAGAAGGAAAACAACCCCGAGCACGTACACACACCCCTCTGCCGTCGACTGAACTTCAGCGAGAGCCCAAACCCTTCTACCGATTCAAGAAACATCACTGACCGCTTGTTTGATTGCGCTGAATGCCCCTTCCCTGGGCAAACAAACATTTATGGTATAAACAGATGAACTGACAGAGCATCTGCGTAGCGGTGAGCTAGCACAGTTTAGCTAAAGAGAGTCAACAAAACGCTGAAAACTGGAAGGAAACTGAAAAATGACAAACTGGAATGGTGGAGGCACTTACCTTGTTTTAGAGGGCAGGAAAGCTAGTTTAATTAATCCGTGTGTGCAAATCTGGATGCCCTCCTTCGCTATACTTGCTACTTTCAAACTGTGCTCTAAAATGTGCAGCTCCATCTTTTATGTCTTCTCATTTGTTTTACGTCTAAAAAGTAAACGGGATGTTTCTTTTACATTAAAAAAAGAATGAATGAATAAATAACTACAGCTTATAGATACGGTTTTAAAAGCGTCAGACGGAGCAGACAGGAGGGAGAGCAAAGGAAAAGTTGTCTGCCGAGGAAAACGGATGAAAAGAGAAAAGCGGGGTAAAATAAAAGAAAGCACAACGAGGTAAACGTGGAGGAGGAAAAACAGGACTGTCGGCCACCGTGTTTCCACTCCGACAGGGATTGGAACGGGCCAGCAGTTGGTAACAGTGAAACAAACAACCTGCCACTCAAAAAACAGGCGGGGCGAACAATTACAGGAAGTAGTAGATGGGAAATGTAGTTTTTTCCTACTTATCCGTGGCGCCGTTTTTGCTGGGTATGATTTTGTCACAATTAAAATATAAACGTGTAAATGAATGTTCCAAACAAAAGGCAGAAGTTTTATTACATCTGCTTCATAAAACTAGGATATGATACCAAAAATGTCACCAGATAGGATTTTCAAATAAAGAATTTTAAAATATGCATATTCAAAAGCACAATAGTCAGAGGTCTAAACAATTTAGAAGCATGGCATTGATAGAGATGCTTTAGAAAACAATGCCTGAAGTACTTGTAGAAAAAGAAAGCAATGGGGTTAAATCTGTGCTTGCATGACTTATTTTGTTTAAAATTATTCTAAATTTAGAAAATGTTAACATATTTTTAAGATAATCATTCTTTTAAAAATATTATTCATCCAAGGCCACTGTAGCTTTTATGCTCCTTCTATACGCACACACACCAGCCAAAAGCACAAAAATGATCAGAGCTCTAAACACTTTCCAGACTGCTTAGAGAAGCTGTTAAAAATACTTTAAATAAATCATAAGTGCTTAGAAAAATAAGCATGGAGTTTAATCAGAGCTTACAGGTGAAGTTTGCAATATTTAGCAACTTTTTATATATGTACTTGTATAATGTAAAAAAAGATTGCAAACTTTTCTGGACTGTTGGCAAATTACTTATGAAGTACCAGTACTTCTTTGATCAGTTCAATATTTAAGTTGTAATGTAAATACTGCTGCTATATTTTGAGGCATGCTTTTTTTATTTTTATTATTTAAAAATAACCTAAAAGGCAATGCACTATCTACCAAAGAATCCAGTAATGCTCAAGCCTTCAGACAACATACTTATTTTAAAACCTATTGCAGTTACACGCTTAAGCTTAAAACAGACACATTTTAATACAAACCTTGTGACTTGCTTACAGCCTAATAGTTTACTGTAGTGAATTTGACCAATACAGACTTTATTTAATAATATTTATTTACAAAACAATTGTAAAACGAGTCCAAGTTTAACATAATTGTAATTGAGCACAAACTAAAAACAACAACAAAAAAAACAAAGCAAAGTCTTCATGGCAAAAATCTTCATCTGGTGCAACTGTTAAATAAAGGGAAAGGGTTACTTTCAATGAACTAAGATGTAGCATAAATAAAAATAATAAAATGAATACATTTGTAGCCCCGTGAAGACTGCAGGTTTTTCCAAGATCACAAAAACCTGAACATTTCTCTCAAAGGGCATTGATGTGGGATCATTGCGTTAAGGGTCACCAGTGAAGAGATATGGTTGACCCCCTTTGAAAGAGATCCCAAAATGTAGAAACAGTCCTCACCTTCCAGCAAGTCCCTTCATGTCACCTGTTCATTAAAATAAACACATTAGAACAGCACAACTCCAGCACATTAAGCTTAAATGAGTTTTCGGGCACTGTTCCTAGTGAACCCCACCAGCATTAAGGCTGATGAGCCTCATTAGGATGGGGGTTTACTGTTTGGTCAGGTCACAGCATGTCGGGAACTAATAATCCCAAAAGCCTTGGTAAATGACCAAATGCAGGTTCAAGTTAAAGCAAGCCATTACCACATGTGATTCATAATGATCTTAAAGAGGACCTCAAAAGAGAATTAGTGTTTGACCAAAATGTAGTTTGTCACTTATCACCTAAATTTCTTCCAGGGGTTCTTTGACAAAAATAATTTTAATCTCATTAATGTCTTCATGACAAAAAGAATAACTTTAACATTGTTACAGTCTTCTGATAAACCACTTTGCCCCACTTCTAGGCAAAGCCATTGGTAGAGCCTCCCCTACCTAGAGTAGAGCAATTTATTATGTCTGCAAAGTGACCAGTTTAACATGCTGAAATTAACAGTTCTGTTTCTCTTTACTCAAAACAATTTTAATTAAAATGGCACATGTGACTAGAACGTCAAACACAAATTAGACCACCTTGAGATATTGGAATTTAAAATCCTCCTTAAAATAAGGAACATTTAGGTAACATTTCATAAAAATCTAAAACTGTGAATTTACGTGATGGAAAACAAAGTATATATTAGACTCAACTGGATGATTGCAGCCAATTTATTCTTCAATCAAGTAATACGGAACCTGTGAGGGGAAAAAAAAATAAAAATAAATTTCTAGGGTGCAAGCTTGGTTGCTTTGAAATGCTGCAAAAGACTGGCATCAAAGACTGTGATGAAGACATTAGTTTCCCGGATCTTTAACTGGCCCTCAGTCACAATTGGCACACAAACCTCTTGTAGAGAGTCAATAAGTGGTTAATGTTTACAAATACATTAGTCATAATTCATTAAAAGCAACAATTGCCTCATCACTAATAGATCCATACTAGACTTTCCAGGCAGAAGTCTACACTTCTGTTTAAGTTCAGTTTATGGCTTGTTTCGGTCACTGCCAGGACCCAACAAACAAATATGTAAGGTACATTTAGTGCGGGAGACGAGTTTTTCTGGCACTGGCATTTGAACATCCAGTCAGAAATACAACTGGATGCAGATACCAACAGTGCTAGTAGTTTGAAATCGAGAAATGTCCTTTACAAACCTCAACTATGCCTCAGTAGCCATTAAGAGGACTAGCTTGCTATCTGATGGACTAAATTGGCATCACACCTAAAAGAACAGTAAAATTAAAAGATCGTCTTGAAAAATTTAAGTATGTGCTTTAAGTTCATAAATGTACTGCAGTGTTTTCCCATAAAGCCAAGAGTTGGCAACATGGGTAAAGCGATACCACAGATTTCTCTCCGAGGCATTTCCAACGACAAGGCTCTACTGAGAGGAGCCTGTCGGGATAGACCTCGAGTGTTCATTAAAAAGGTAGAGAACTCAAGTTATCATGACCAGTGAAGTGAGCACACAGTCATTTGAGATTTACCTAAAAATTGGGATTCCTTTGGGGTATATCCATGACCCATATCATACAGGATCCTACACACAAAAAAGATAAATAGGCTGTGCATGGACTAGAAAAATCTCATTCACAGTTCATATGATTGCTCATCCATTGAAATAATAGTTGCTGCACTAATACATTCATTATGATTTCCATGCATGATATGGCTTGTTTCGACCAATGCCAGGACACAACAAACATGCAATGTCCATTCAGTGCAGGGGACGAGTTTTTCTGGCACTGGCATTTGAACATCCAGTCAGAAATACAACTGGATGCAGATACCAACAGTGCTGATAGTTTCTATCAAGAAATGTCAGTTACAAACCTCCAACATGCCCCAATCGTCTTTAAAAGGACTGGCTTGCCATCTGAGGGACAATACTGGCATCACCCCTGAAAGAGTTGAAGGGTCATGAAACAGGATGTAAACCAAGACATTGACATTTTTTTTAAGATCTCAGATGAGAATCTAAAACCAGAAAGTTAGATTTTCTTTTAGTTCATAAATGTACTGCAGTGTTTTCCCATAAAGCAAAGAGTTAGCAACATGGGTAAAGCGATACCACAGATTTCTCTCCGAGGCATTTCCAACGACAAGGCTCTACTGAGAGGAGCCAGTCGGGATAGACCTCGCATGTTAATTATGATCATGATAAATGAAGTACACCAACATAACAAGTAACATAATGGGGTTTACCTAAACATTGGGACTCCTTAGGAATTCATTCATGATCCGAGCAACTCATACACGATCCTACATGTACACACAAAAAAAATTGTCAGGTTGTGCATGGATTAAGAAAATGCAACAGGTGAAAATTAAGGTGTTCAGAACAGCAAATACTCTTTCATGGTTCATAAGAGCAGTTGAACATTAATGCCAATCATCATTACCAACTGAAATAAAGTAAGCAGTCTGCAGTCTTCCTACCTTCAATCCTTGTCACTCACAAGATCACTACATTCAATCATCTGGGAGCAGAAGAGTAGAAAATTAGGCAAATGCAAATTAAACAAAATGTCCCTTCTCAGTAGTAACACTGCTACTTGGTATGCAGAACAGTGGGTTGCAAGAGAAGAAATTTGTAATTTCTGCACTGCATTAGTTCCTAAGTCCACTTTAACAAGACTGTGACTAATGCTGTGCATTTAATTTCAAACATTTAATACATACCCCAAATTTCAATCACCATTATGGACTTGACAATATCGTGGGTCCTGGTGGAGATAAAAATAATAATAAATTAACAACGATATATACATATATATATAAAAACATACAAAGCGAGAGAAAAAAAAGTTATCAAAAAAAAAAAACAATATTCCAGGCCTCATTGTCATTACTGAAATCACAAATACTGTAATGAAAGCAAACCTGGTGTTTCTCTTGCCAACCAGATAAAGAGTTTCTCAAGTTTGAGAACTCTCTCGGATTCTGCTTGGCGATTTTAAGCTTTAAAATATTTACGGAGATAGTTCCCTAGGGTTTGAACCCACGACCTTTACGTTACTGGCGCAACAATGGCCGAGCAACAGCACACCACTCACTTCTTGAAACTGAAATTGAACGGCACGAAGCAATGTGAAATGCAGCGGACTTCCGAAAGATTTTTGTGCGTTTTATATGCAACACACGAAATTAAGTTCTCCTTTAGCCATTAACAATGCGCACAAGACGAATGGTCAACCACGTGGTCAAGCGTTATCGGAGTCTGAGGTTGACTGTATTAAAAATTTTAACCACATTTTTACAGCTTTATTTAGAACATAGCCTTGATCTGTCACAGCAACAAAAAGAGACAATAACAGTACATTCGCTTACCAAAAACATACTAGCCACAGCCACTGTGTTCTATTCGGCGAACCGGAGCTGAGAGAGTCACAGAAACAGGAAGACCAAATTTATACTGCATCGGGTGGGTTTACGACGTTTTACGGCAGTACGACCTTCTCACTGTTGTCATGGTAACCCTTGAAATACATAACATTGGAACGTGTTTGTTAAATTCGTTCACCAAACACAACGCGTAAGCAGTTATTTGTTCCAATTTATTCCATTTAAAAAATAATATCAGTGTCAAAGTTTAACATTGTAGCACTTTTGTAAAAGTTTATTTGTATAGCACATTTCGGACCCAGGGTAATTCACAGTGCTTTGCATGGGAAACAAAACAAAGAATAAAAAGAAAACACCAGAGCATGGCCCGCAAGAATTGAAAAATATTGAATTAAATCAGACAGATAAAATAGTTGCTCAGTCGACATGTTAAAGAGTTGACTACTCACATGACTAAAGAGTTGGCGCCCTTGATCTCCTCTGGAAGCTGGTTACATCTGTGGGTTTCATGGTAACTAAAAGGGCATGTGTGAATAACCAAGGGCATAACCGTGACGGACTAATTTATCTGATCTCCGTTTCCAGCTCGGTGTGTATTCACTGAGAATGTCTGTTAGGTATTTAGGTGCCAAGTTATATTTTTTTTTTACTTACCTACAAGCAGCGGAACTTTGAAATCTATTTTAAAGGGGACCAGCAAACAGTGAAGAGACTTAAGAACCTGTGACTGTGTTCTGACTTTCTAGTTTTGTATTGAATCCAAGCCATACAAGCTGTAGCTGTCCAATAGTCTTTTTGGGAAGACGATACAGTAGATCAGCTGCTGGAGATGAAAGCATGAATCAGTTAGTCTAATTCTTGTCTGGAAATAAAGATTCTGGTTCTTGTGATGGTAGTAAGCTGTATTAGTCATTGCTTTAACATGGCTTTTGAAAATGAGATCATAGTCCAGATTCCTGATCGGATTTGTAGTTATTAGGTCCATGGATGCTCATAAGATGAGCACTAAGCTCTACAACCTTAATGTCGCTTCCGATTGAATGACCCCTGTTTTGTCTTTATTTAAAGTTGTTTTCATGCAGTTTTTAATCTTGCCAAGACATTTGGCAGAGAGAGAGAGAGAGTTTATGGGGTTTTAGTCATTTTGAGAGGTAGCTAGATTTGTGTGTCATTAGCAAAACTGTCATACAATATTTGGTTCCTTCTCATGATTTTACAGAGTCATTTAGAGGTTAAATAGGAGAGGGGCATGGATTGAGCTTTTAGGGACCCTACAAGATACTGCAGACCACTTCAACATGTACCGGTAGTCACCTATGTTCCTTCTGAGTAAGATCTGAAAGACCAACAAAATACAAAAATATTTAGTCAAAATCTTTAAATCTAGATTTGATAAAATAGTGGATTAGCATAATTTCTTGTGATGTATGCGTCCGGAAGAACACAGGATAAGTTTCTTCTGAGTACTTCTCTGTTCTTGATTAATATAGAGAAAATGACAGCATTTTCTTAGTTTTTTTGTTTTGTTTCAGTTGTACATGTAATAATTGCTGTATTCTGGAAACTGAACTGTTAATTGATGTTCTGTTAACAAAATTCAGGAGGAGCCAGGATGTTAGTTAGTCATGCAGCTGCAGGCACTGATCTCTACCGGCTTCACTGCCCGGTCACTCTGAATGGGACTGTATCCGGCAATGTGAAAACGGACACTCCCGCCTATGTGATGTTCCAACAGGAAGTTCAGCTGGGGGGATCTTTGACCCTGCGTTCTCAAGTCACATGATGCGACTTGAGCTACCACATTGGCGAGGTCAGGTCTCTGAGCTTTTTTGGTCACTCAATATGAAGCAAATGTACATTCTTAGGATGTCAGTATTGCTATAAATTAGACAGCATCCCGTTATATTAAACAATAATGCTGTTCTGTGATTTACAATAATGCTCTTCTGTGAATTCAGCGTTGTTTAGGGGTAATGTGACTACCCCATCAGCTGACCATTTATAGCTCTAGTAAGCTTCTGTCTGTCGCCGACTCCAAAAAGCACTCCACCTCAACTGGGGTCTCTGGGCCCAGTACGGTTTCTGGCTCCAGAGACCTTTCATGCACAGCTCGCCTGCTACCCATTCCACGCTTTTCAAATAAGCCTTGTGTCACCAGGTTAATGAAGAATATAGTGACCTGGTGAACAATCAGTTTCATATAAAAATATTCAGGTCCAAGAAAAAAATAATTGCATCAAGACCTTTTTTGAGCTTATCTGTGCATTTATCAATGCTATATTAGTGTCTGGAATCCTAATACATGTAATAATGTAACGCCTCACTTCCTGTCGCTCTCTACTGTTCTCTCCATTCATAAAACCCACGATACCATACACACCTTGATATTATCCACCATACAATATGATGGTGGTAAAACCATTTTTATGGTATAAACCATTTTTAACCAATTATTGAAACTGACAGAAAAAGTTTTGAGAACACAGCTAAAAAGGCTAGAGTCTAGTTTGATTTGTATGAGTGCATCCACTCTCTAGGGGGTAGTGGTAATGTTTGCATTTAGTCATCTTTTTTACTCTAAGTGATAGAGAGGGATATTTATAATCTTTCTTGTTTTAAATGTAAGTAAAGAATAATTGTCTCCCGGAAACATAAACCAAAACGACCAGGTAAAGAAGTTCCAGAAGTGACTGGAATCCCAAAACAGAATCTGCAATCATTGGATGGAAGATTGTAGAGAACCAGAAGTAGAAGCTTTAAACAACTCTCAAGGGATAAAACCAACCAAGACAGGGTTTGTTTATTTATTTATTTTTTTGTAACATGCGTCACACGTTCAGTCAATTGAGCAACCTCACAGGCAATGCCATATAGCGTTCAAAGGTACAAAAATGGTCCATTGAAGGAAGGCTTACATTCGTGTAGCATTCAAGACTCTTTTTCACAGAGGAGAGAAGTATCAAACATTAAGCCAAGTTATTCGATGGCAGCCCAGAATGATGCATGCATTTGTATACCACAGAGTTTGAGTACAAAAGCAAGAAGTTTGAAAAATGTCACAGGCTTGGCTTGCACAAGAACACCGTCAGAGGGATAGAGGTGAATACATGTTGTAGGGCTCTATACAGCTGTTTTCTGAGCTCATGTCGTTTCATAAATGGTAACATTCTGCAGTCTCAAGTCATGTCTTCCAACTAGAGCTTACCATAAAGAATGAACGGAATTTATAGTTAACCTGAAAAATAATTACTTAACATAATAGTATTTATATTACCCACCAAAGCCATGCTAAATATTTAGTGACGGAACAGAAAAAATAATACATTGGTTTTATTTGTGACACAAAATAGACACAAACTATCACAGTTTTAAAAAAATAGATTTGGTAAACATCTGTAAATAGTTCAAAGGAAGAATGAGATAAACATGCAATTGAGACATCTCAAAATAACATCTTTTCAAATTCTTTGATAAAGAGTGAACATTTCTAAAATGATTGAATATATAATTTGAGTAATGCCCAAGATACTTGAATGAATGTTGTATAATCCTTGAAGAAAAGCCTCGTTTCAGCCATTCACTGTAAACCGGGTTTGGTCTGTTTTTCTCTGCCAAAATATGCCAGTGGCACACTTCGTTTACATTAAAAGGAAAAAAAATATGGTAAATTACATTCATTAACAAGACTTCAAGGAGATTACTGTTTAAACTTTTTTAACAGAATAAAGCGAAGTAAAATCTTTGTTAAATAAAACTCACAATCATCTGTCTGTAAAACTGTATAAACTGTACACAAATACCCCGGCCTTAAAGGAACAAGCAACGTTTCGTAAAATTTCGAATTGTTTCGTAAATAGGCTCATTCTTCAACTCCCCCAGAGTGTTGGAATCTGTTCAGCCATTTTCCAGGTCTGCTGATAACAGTTTTAGCATAGCTTAGGCCTTTGATGATCAAATACCATCCTTATTCTGAAGTGAGAAATAATAATTTTGTATCAAACATTATTAATGTTATATAAACTCGATAAGTATTCTTTGAGAAATGAACTCTTTCTCTCTGCTTCAGAGACACTCAAGATTGGAACGGGTGGCGATGGTAAATGACACCAATTTATTCATAAATCTCTCTTTACTTCTCTGCCCAGCCTACATGTGGCATACTACAAAAGATCCTGACAAGAAGCACCCAAAATTGGCATCTTGGTGCATATAAACGTGGACTGTATGTGCAGCAACTGGTCAGTTTTGTAGTAGCACATTTCTGGGTGACATCTTACAAATCAAGCATCTCCGCAATCAGGATAACAAACATCAACCCATGACAAATCACTTAGCAACTGATTAAGGAAGTGCGGAAATATAACCACTGTAGTAGAAAAATATTTATAATTCTATGTTTGGTTGATCTTTGAAACGGAACAGGAAATACGTCACAAGCAGGAAGTGACCAGCCCTTAAAATAGGACAGAGAAGGCACATTCTGCCTCTTTGTTTCAAGACTGTCTCGCAAGGTGCTTTCACACCTGACTTGTTTAGTTCAATTTAAATGTACTAGAGTTTGTTTTCCCTTTTTTTTCGGTTTGTTTAGGTAGGTGAGAAAGCAACAACTAAAAATCGGACCAAAATCGGACTATTAAAGAGGTCTGAGACTTAATCGAGGAGGTGGTCTCGGTATAGTTCCATACGAACTCTAGCGTGGTTTAATTGTGGGGAACGAACTCTGATACGAACTAAAAAGAAATGAAGATGTCAAAAACATGCTTTTTGAACAAAAACAGTCACCTCGCTTGTGCATGCCATTTACATGTGGCTATTTACAATGCAGTGTTTCTCATGGCAGAATAAGTTCAAACCTGGAATCGATTGTAATTCAAGCATCATAATTGATTATCACAAATGATATAGTAAAAGATGCCAAGGGTCAAAATCAAGCATCAACATCTGTCCACTTTGAACGCATAGTCCCAGGCGTTAAGCGTTCTGTCCGGTGTTGTTTACTTTCGTCCGCGCGTTCATTCTATTAAATCGAAAGCAGTAGAGGAAATGCATGGTGACATATTTGTGGCCCGCATGAGTGATTCATGTGGTGTGAAGGAGGAATAAATCTGCAGATGATTGCAACAATGTATCAGTTGTTCCTATTGGTCCGGACCAAATGAACGAAACTAGAAGTGTTAAAGTAATTACTCACCCCCCACCTCCCCCCTTCTCTCTCTCACTCTGTGTTTAGACTAATTTTACCATTAGGATTAGTGTTTAGGTTAAAATAAAGCCACATTTCTGTTGAATCTTCTTAAACACTTGCTTCAATGTTTGATGTTTTCAGTCTTGACAAAGACACTACATTACTTAAGTCCTTTATAAATAACAAAATATGCTAATTTAAATATTTCTCCTTAGTACTTACACCACACTGAAGCTATATAGCTAAGCCTTGATCAAACTGCTATCACAAGAATGGATGAACAGCTAACTCTCTGGGAGTTGCTGAATTTTAAATGAGTTTATTCAATGCAGGCACCAGAAAAGGTTATGATTTTCCTGACATTAACAAAGGAACCTCTTTATTTTTGCATTTTCTTCGTGCCAAGATGCATACAAATAATGATATATTCCGCATCTGTAAACAGCATTATTAAAAATGAAGATAGCTATAAGGTGTGTGGAGTACTCCGGGACAGTAAATGACCTCTTGTGTCTCCATTTTCATTGAAGTTGTACAAACACAGACTTATGAAAGAGAAACCCAAAAGCCACATCAAACCACACACTCGCACTGCAAGCTCGACATGAGATAAAGCAGACCCTTACACCCATCTCCAAATTAAAGGACTGCTGGAGTGTTGATCTGTTCATCCACAGGCTGGTGGGCTTTACATTGACATCATGTAGGAAAAGGGCGGGGCTTCTGGGCAGTCTCTCAGTCAGTGTAGCCTGAACCAGGGAGTTCATTGGTTAGTGTATGCCAGCGTTCAATTTTCTTGTCCTTGTTTTTCAGACAGTCAAACCAGTGCTTGAGCCTCTCACCGTTGGCATTTATACCTAGAGATACTCCACCTGGAAGGGACAGTAAATTATTAGAATAGCTGGAGAGAGTTCATAAGATAATCTTTAAAAAACAAAAACAATGATTTGTTCATTTGCATTGTCTTTTATCTCGACTTTACAAAATAGACTACAAATCAAAATTTCTCATTTAATGCTTTTTCATTATTTATTGTAGATTTTCTGCATGAAAACTAATTGGTAATTACAATATCACCAATATCCTAAATTGTCATATGGTGTGATGTGAAAGTGTCACTTTATATTTTAGTACAGAGTGAAAGTGGAGTACAAATTTTCTCAACTCACGTCCTCAAACATTATAATCAAGGCTTCGTTGATATTTAACATTTCCATTCGAAAATTTGGTAAATTGTTTTATTTTTTCGCATCGCTCCTCAAATCAAATCTAACAACAGTTTCCACTTTATAAACGTAATTTAGGGCACCTGACTCTAACTTTTATTATATCACATTATAGGTAATCCACACATAATGTTTCGCTCGATTTACAGCAAGTTTCAGCACCTTCTACCTTTGTCTGTTAATGGGAGAGTGGAGAGCCACTAAAGGCTGCAGAATAATAGTAGGGATTAAGTGTTTGGAATTGTTTCACGTTTATGTTTGCTACAAACAGCTATTCATTCAAAGCTTTGATGCCTTCAAAGATAATATATCAAAGTAATAGTGAGAAAAACGAAGTGTGAGAATGACAGAGGGATCCTGGAGAGATCACCAGTCCTTCAAAAGACCCTTTACTAAAAAGCAGCATTAACAACAACTTAGCCATGTAGATGAACCTCTTAAAATACCTTTAAAATAACATGTAGAATAAAGATATTAACAAATATATCTAACCGATGAAGTCATTGGATTTGCCGATGTCATAGTCCCAAACCGTCACCTCCAGTGTCTTTTTGCTGAGGTCTGCATACTTGATGTCATAGAAAAACTCCTGTTGAATAAAAAGAGGATAACGATTAACATAATTATGAGCAAAAGATTCATTGATTTGGTTAATCTTACTTCGTTGAATTCAGGGTTAAGGGTCTTCTTTTTGACTGCTGTCTTGTGCTTGGATTTTTTGTTCTCATCTGGCTTAAGATACCTGAAATACATTGGCGACATTTCAGAATTGTGTGTTGATTTTGGAACACTTGGTACATGCATACGTCTAAAACATCTACACTTAGCAAGGGCTTACTGCTTGCACCCGACAGGCGTGATTTCAAAGCAAATGCAACA
This sequence comes from Danionella cerebrum, assembly GCA_007224835.1. Taxonomy (NCBI): domain Eukaryota; kingdom Metazoa; phylum Chordata; class Actinopteri; order Cypriniformes; family Danionidae; genus Danionella; species Danionella cerebrum. The sequence continues at coordinate 471,482 of SRMA01027335.1, forward strand.
AGGAATTATGTCCTCCAGAGGGCATTGTAGCTCTTGTAATGCATTAGGAAAGAATGTAAAGCTGTGAAGAATATGTCAGTATGCTATTAGAGATTGAACGCTGCTGAACAGCCTCACTGAAGAGGTCATATCAGTGAAATCTGCAGCATGAAAAACACAACTTGTATATTATGACCTAATGCCATCAGCGCTTTCATTGAGTAAATTACCAAGGTTTAGAATTGTCAGTAAGAATTCATTCCTCTGTTTCATGTTCAAGACAGAACTGACAGACACAGAAAGTTGTCTCCTGGTTTCTAAGCATTTTTGTGCACACATACAAAATAAAGAAAAATCTGAAACAGCAAATCAAACTGGGAAACAGGGACATGCATTGAATGTGGTGCTAAACATGAACGTAAATACCTCTCCCCAAATAAACTTGAATTTCAAAGGCAGGGCAAGAAACCCAAATGCTAAAACCTCAGTGAGTATAGCAGTGAGCTCACAAAGCAATCCTGTGCCAGATTGGTGCTATGAAGTCCAGTTGTTTGCCAAAAGTTTTGATAATTACATTAGCTGCTGCTTAAGTTAGCAATTTGCATATACTCCAGAATGTTATGAAGAGTTAGCAGATAATTACATAGTCCTTTTTTGCCATGAAAATTAACTTAATCCTGAAAAAAACTTTCAACTGCATTTCATTAAAGGACCTGCTGAGATCATTTCAGTAATCGTGTTGTTAAATCCGGTGAGAATTTTGATGAGCACAAGGCTGGACATGTGACATGTTAAAAAGAGGGTGATGCTTGAAATCATTGTTCTTTTATTGTTAACCATAGTGACCTGCAAAGAAACGCGCACAGCTATCATAAAAATGGCTTCACAGGAAGGATATTGCGGCTTCTAAGATTGCACCTAAATCAACAATTTATAGGATCATCAAGATCTTCAAGGAAAGAGGTTTAATTCTTGTCCAGCAAGCTCCAGGATCATCTCCTAAAGAGGATTTAGCTGCGGGATCGGAGTACCACCAGTGCAGAGCTTGCTCAGGAATGGCAGCAGGCGGGTGTGAGCGTATCTGCACACACAGTGAGCTGAAGACTTTTGGAAGATGGCCTGGTGGGCAGCAAAGAAGCCACTTCTCTCCAAAAAAAATAATTAAGGACAAATGAATTTTGTGCAAATTGAATGCGAAAAGACTGCTCAGGACTGGAGCAAAGTCATATTCTCAGATGAAGCCCCTTTCTGATTGTTTGGGGCATCTGGAAAAAAAGGCTTGTCTGGAGAAGAAAAGGTGAGCGCTACCATCAGTCCTGTGTCATGGCAACAGTAAAGCACCCTGAAAGCATTCATGTGTGGGGTTGCTTCTCATCCAAGGGAGTGGGCTTACTCACAGTTTTGCCCAGAAGCAAACCCTCCAACAGCAACTTGTTCCGAAAACTGTTAAGTGAAAACAAAGCATTTTCCAGCCCGATGGAGCATCGTGCCATAGGGCAAAAGTGAAAACTAAGTGGCTCGGGGACCAAAACGTTGGAATTTTGGAAGCTCCCCAGATCTTAATACCATTGAGAACTTGTGGTCAACCTCTAGAGGCGAGTGGACAAAGAAAAACCCAATAATTTTGACAAACTGCAAGAAGTGATTATAAAAGAATGAGTTGCTATCAGTCAGGATTTGGTTGAGATCATGCCCAGTCGAATTGCAAAGGTCCTGAAAAAGAAGTGCCAAAACTGCAAAACAAAGATCTACATGCAGTTTAGAAGAAAAGTAATATTTGTGTCTTTCTCAAAACTCATGGCCAGGACTGTATAGTATGAAGAGATGCTATGAGGAAATCAATTATCTTAACCAGGTGTCAACACTTAACTAATAACTGGGATATCAAATTAGCAGGTGGAGAGCACATGGCCAATAGAAATACACAGCCATGTGCTCAATATACCGAATCACCAGGCTGGTGCACGGCTGGTGAATCACCAAACACAACACAAAACAGAATGAGAGGGAATCTCAGATTTAGTGCTTTTTTATTTTTCCAAAATTGTTCTGTATTACAGACTGGGCTATCGCAAGCAGTGGAACACGTTATGGTCATTCACTATGGAATTCACTTCTTGAATTCTTAGTTGAGCTTTAAAGAGTTAACACTAAGTGTTCAATTTAGGGGGCTTTCACACTTGACTTGTTCAGTTTGTGTAGGCCTTGAGTTCGCTTACCCTTTGCAGGTGAGAAAGCAACAACCGAACAAAACAATTGTACTAAAAGCGGACAAAAAAAAGTGTTCCGAGACCTGCTCGAGGAGACAAAGCATTGTTTAAAGCAGCTTGCGGTCAAACTTGGAGTATTTTGTAATCCAAACATTATTTACCACGTGCATCAAAAGCGATTAACAGAAAGGATAAAATAAAAAGTATCCAGGTGTTGTTTACATCCGTGTGCATTCGAACCAATCAAAAAGCAGTCAAGGAAACGCGTAAGATGACGTCAGAGACCAATGATTTGCCCGTATGACGACACATGGCTGTATTTCTAACTGGTGCAGATCTGAGAGTTCAGTGTGGTGTGAATGAGGAGTAAATCTGCAGACGATCGCAATAATGTTTCAGCTGTTCCTCTTGGTCCAGACAGAATTGAACAAAGTTGTGAAAGCACCCTCAGAATCTTTGTACTGTTGGCTTATCAATTATCTGTGTAATTTTAAACCTAACCAGCAAACAAATTCACAAAACTAAGATTAAGATCTCCATTGTTTGCGATCAACAGTAGAAGTGACATGAAAAGCTGTATAATGATCAGTGTTTGCTGATGTAGGAAGCAAAAACAGTACGCTGTGCAGTAATCCCTGAATAAATCACTGGCATGAGGAAGTGAGCCAGCTGAGAGCTCTAATCTGCTTTGAGCGCTGAAGCAGAGATCATTGCTTTAATAGATCCAATCTCTTAAAATACAACCATTTCTGGATTTCACTGAATCAAAGACGTAATGCACCACTGGCATCCAGCTTTCACCTAATCCATTTGATTTTTCTGCAGGATAACCTGATGAGCCATATATTTCCATATGCCCACATCCACACGATAGCAGTTAGTAAATGCTTAAATCCACAGGAGGAACAACACATTTCATCAGAATTGGAGATGCTTTTGTCTACTCACAACTTATTTAAATGTCTGTTATAAGATTATTGGAATGTTCCCAAAAACTCAATAACATGACCCTGACAAACTATTCTCCAAAGCTACCCAACTAAACAGATATTCACTAGGTTTTTTTTTCTTTTTATTTGAGCTGAAGAAACCAAAATGAAAGCAAACTCTGGTTACATTCTTTCATTGTGCCACATGTAGACTAGTTTTGCAAGATTCAAAAAAACAAAACTGGATTTGCTCTGTAATCTGTGACTGACATCTTCTCCCAGAGTACAACCATACAGATACCAATTATTTAGTACTTCTGTAAACCCAGTTCTTGATGTTTCAGTCTGTTGATGAACATTACTTCAAAGCCAGAAGACTTGAAAGCAAGTTTTAACAAATTACAGTTTATTAAACGTCTTTCGGGAGGAGACTATCTGGAGCCACACCTACTTCAATCATTCAATCAACCCTCTTCCATATAAGCTGTTCCTTCCTCCTGTTCCCTGACTCAGTTTGAATCAGCTTCATCGCTCCCACCTTCCTCCCCTTCACCTCTCATTGGGGTCTACTTGGACGCATCTGAGCAAGACAGCAAGCCTGCGCATTCATACCCGCCACACACGCTTACGAACTTAAAGCAGGTCCAGATATTCGAACTCCTGAAACATGGATTTATTTAGTTTAAACATTAGAGATGCTATCAGCTAAACACATGCTGCATTGAACAAAGAGGAATGGGAAAAGGGGAGACCCTGAGAGAGCCAGCTGCTAGCTCTGTGTCTCCTCGGGATCTTAAGAGTAAAAAAGGGCAGAACCTAGTTTTGCTACTTTATTATAAGACACATATAAATATTATATAATATAAGACATATTATAATTATTAAATATAGTAAATATTCGAACCCACTGTGCACTACACTGTTAGTAATTTTCTAAATGCAATATTAATCAAAAAATGATCCCACAGCCATGCTTTCGCCACACCCCTTTTAGGACTTATAGTTGTATTGTAGTGTGTAATGGCTGCCAGTCGCAAGTCAAATAGAACGCCATGAAGTTGTTGTGTCTTCATTTATTAGGCAGCAATGCTCTCTGTAACGTTGGGTCTGTTTTCAAACTGTTACATATAAACTACAAAAACACACTTTCTCTGCATTGTTCTCCCGATATGCATAGAGAAGAGCTGTACTAGGGATTAATCTGATTGGTCAGTGGGCGGAGGTAAGAACTATGGGCGTTGCAAGGAACATCAAGTTGTTTTCAGTTCACAAAAAGGAATACAAGATTACACAAACATGCATGAAAGATTCTGAATAAAAGTTTTTGATGCGAGAACGACACTAGAAGATGCTAGGAATGTCAGAAATGTTGCATAATATGGTCAATTTAAGCAACTTGTAACTTCCTGTTGTGATGTAACTTCCTGTTCTCAGAAATCAACCAGAGAATAGAATTCAAAATATTCTTTTACAGGACGTAGAAAGAAAATTCTTGTGGAGCAATGACTCACGTTTTGACATAGGGGTCAGAGAAACCATTGGCATCCATTGCAGCAAGATGGGCACAGCGGATGATGCCCACTACTAAACCAGACTTCTGTGAGCTGTACTTGAGAGAGATCATGATGCGTCCTCTCTCCTCCAGAGACTTGTCATCTGTCTTGTCAATCTGTGTACAGACACAAAAACAGAGAGGATCCCTATTGAAAAACTTGGTTTATGTAACTGATCATTTAAGCATTATGTAAGACATAAGAGTTAGAACTTCTAGAGTTCTAGAAGTATATCTAGAGTTAGATACACTGAACAAAAATATAAACGCAACACTTTTGTTATTGCTCGCATTTTTTATAAGATCTGAAATATTTTCTACATACACAAAATAACCATTTCTCTGAAATATTGTTCACAAATCTGTCTAAATCTGTGATAGTGAGCACTTCTCCTTTGCCAAGATGACCCATCTAACCTCACAGGTCAAGATGCTGGTTAGACAGTATGGTTATTGCACAGGTGAGCCTTAGACTGGCCACAAGAAAAGGCCACTCTGAAATCTTCAGTTGTAGCACACAGCACAATGCCACAGATGTCACAAGTTTTGAGGGAGCGTGCAATTGTCCTGCTGATAGAAGGAATGTCCCCCAGAGCTGTTGCTGGAGAATTGAATGTTCATTTCTCTACCATAAGCCGTCTCCAAAGGTGTTTCTGATAATTTGGCATGGTTCCGGCCTCACAACCGCCAACCATGTGTAACCACACCAGCCCAGGACCTAAATAAAAAAATGGGAGCAATAACAAAAGTGTTGCATTTATATGTTCAGCGTATAATGCCTATACATTTCAACAAGCACATTTCTACTCTGATGTTCAACATGAATGTGTGGCTCATAGTCTTCAGTCTATTCATCTTAAACCTGTGAGATCTGCCTTCACACCCCAGTAAAAATAGGCGTGGCCAACATTAGCTACTGAGATGACAGGGAGCAGGCGTGCAGTAACACTTCTCATTCACGCATCGTTCTCCAGCAGAAGTCTAACGCTTTCAATGGTAGTTTTGATGATCAATACGAATTGAAATACGAAATGAATAAAAAAAATACTACATATATATTTAAATGCCCTAAATGCATGAATGAAAAACTTTAAGGGAGGATGCATTGATGATCCTTCAGAACAAAGCCTGATAAATTTGGTTTGGTATGGGTGTCCTGATCCATAGGGGTATGTTTTCAGCCATTCTTCTAACCCTCAGTTTCAAGGCCATGTAGGTGTTGGAGTAAGGGGTAATTGGTACTTCTGGTACTTCTTGGAGCAAGTGGGAGAAATGGAACCCAGCCCTAATCTTCAGGATCTCTCTCCAGCCTCACTCTCACCTCACATTGCAAAAAAATCTTTGATTTGAGTTTGCTGGAGGGGCAAGGTGTTAATGGGAGCTTTCACTCCTCTACTTCAGTTAATTTGGCCAGGACCAAGAGGAACAACTGTTGCAATCATCAACAGATTTATTCCTCATTCACACCACACGGATCCCTCAGATCCACACTAGTTGAAAACACAGCCATGTGACATCATATGGGCCACTAATTGGTCACATATGCCATTGGAAACGTTTCCTCGTTGCTGCTTTTCAATTCGTTAGAAGGAACATGCACATGAAAGTAAACAACGGGGAACAGAAGCCTGAAGCCTAGGATAATGCGCTTAAAATGGACAGACTTCTCATTTGTGTGACTTATGAACCATGTTGCAAATAATGCTCAGATGGCAAACTACTCCAAGTTTTCTGACGATAAAAGATGATATGTAAACGTACACACGTTTATGGGTTGTGTAATGCCACGCGCAAGAGAGTACAGTGGCTGTATTTTGCTGTATTCATTTGGTTTTATTTCGGATCAGAGTTCAATCATGTTTTCACCACAAACGAACCGCTCTAGAATTTTGTTTCATTGTTGCTTTCTCCCCTTGCCCAAACGAATCAAACTAAAAGGGAAAACGAACTCTGCTCCCTTAGAGAGGGTACCGAGCTTTGGGCTGCACACATTCATGGGAATCCAGATGCCACCTGACCAATTGGGGTGAGGGCATCCGGGGGACTCCCTCCCGAGTGGCAAGAGACAAGTGACTCTTCGCTTTAATCTTTTGATGTAGCGCTATATTTTAAATAAAAGTCAACCATAGCATGTGTGTTCATTACACTCTATATAGTGAACTATTAGTAAGACTTCTTTGATGAGCAACAATGGATTTTTTATTTTCTTCATATACTCAACTTGTTTTATACATCACTATTTTCCTGCCAATGCTTGCGGTGCAGAAAAAGAGCTAAATCATCTCAACTGTTGAATGCTGAAAACCTGTACTCTAAATCTCTTTCCTTCTCTCGCTCACTCTATCTCTTCGTGTACCCTCTAAAGCCGTCAAGCATGAATTTAATTAGCTGTGGAGGCAGCATCTCTGCGCCTCTTCCCCTGTATTCATTTCCGTCCCCACTGGAGATCACACACTCACACTATAAAGTCTCTTCACACAACAAGCATAATTCATAATGTTTCCTAGCTGGTTAACAGGCCAAAGAGCAGATCCCAGATCAGTGACTGAGCTAACTACACATATAGTACCTTTACCTGCAATCCATCCCTAAGAGCAGATCCAAGATCAGTCTCTGAGTTAACTACACATACAGTACCTTTACCTGTAATGTATCCCTAAGAGCAGATCCCAGATCAGTCCCTGAGTTAACTACACATACAGTACCTGTAATGTATCCCTAAGAGCAGATCCCAGATCAGTCTCTGAGTTAACTACACATACAGTACCTTTACCTGTAATGTATCCCTAAGAGCAGATCCAAGATCAGTCTCTGAGTTAACTACACATACAATACCTTTACCTGTAATCCATCCCTAAGAGCAGATCCCAGATCAGTCTCTGAGTTAACTACATATACAGTACCTTTACCTGTAATGTATCCCTTAGAGCAGATCTCAGATCAGTCTTTGGATTATGTTCAGACGCAGCAACTCAACCAGCTACATACAATATGTGGATATATTATAGTATTGTAATTAAAAAACAAAATAAAACAGAGGGTTCTTTATTCTCTGACCATCCCAGCAACATGGGTCCTTTTTTTTCTGAATGTTTTGCCTCGATGAAAATCTTTGTAAACAGGAATATTCAGAACGAGTGTTTCTTTCTCTGTAGGGGAGTAAACACATCATCTCAGAAATAAAGATGCTGTTTCATCTCCGGGAGCCAGAACAAAAGAAAGGTCACAGATGCAGAAATCACAAACACAGGGGTTAAGTGAGGATTCTGTCTGGGGATTTTAACTCACTATGATTTATTAACATTTTAAGAAATTTGTTTCGTGACTGGTATAGTTATACAGATGTATAACAGGAATTAGTGCACTGTAATGTATATGCGACTTGTTTGAAGAATCAATGTGACACTATTATTCTCAACGAAAACAGTCTGAATAGCAAATATTGAGGCTGCTGGAAAAGAGCAATGGTTTTTTTTTTAACTGCCTGACCCAAGGTATTCCAGCTGTCTATTTCTCAAGATAATATGATGAAACTTCACCCTCATGTTCCTGGAGTAATCTCAAGCTGTTCAGTGAGGTTCACATTCAGAGACTGGCCTCTCTATTGCTGTCAGAACTCTTACTGACCCCTGCTTCAAATGTTTGGAGGTGTGTTGGGTCTTTATCGTGATGTAGAATGAAACTGGATTTGACAGTGATTCTAAGACAGTGACACAACAGTGTAAATCAATGTGCTCAGTTCAAATCAACCAATGAAAACATTTGTGTATGGAGCTGCTGTTACACTGTGAAGGAATGCGTAGGGATCCATGCTTTCGTGCTATTTTTTTGTGTGAGAGAAATCAGAAATAAAGAAATCAACCATGATGTGTGTTCCCCTTTTCTGCAATGTTTCAAGTGTAGAAATACTTAAGTTACATAAATATATTTAGGGATTTATTTATCTGTTTATTATATTTTTACATTTATTATTAGGGCTTAAGCACCAAAAGATTATTATTTTGCAGCTTTCGATGCATTTTTGAGGGCCTAAATGTTTTAAAATTGTTTATGACCAAAAAAGGACCGTTACTGTATATCTACCAAATTGGGTTGGTAAACTTCTACTAATAGTATTATTACAAAAACGACATACAAAATTTTTATTTATGCTCTTTTATTCATAATGAAATCTAAAAAAAAACAAAAAAAAAACCTTTTTATTTAATTTAAGCTAAGAGGGAACCATTCCCTAATGAGCGAAGTCTACTTATATGAGAGAGGACATTTAGAAAAGGCATGCTGCTGTGCCTTGAAGTCCTTTTTTATCACAGCTAAAATAAAAAAAATGCAAGGAATTAAAGTATATATTAATGTGTTTTGTTTATTATAAAAAAAGAATATATCAAAATATATGCGCGCACACACTAAGCAAAATCTACCTATACAGGGGGGGGGGCATTAGTAAATGTAACACACAGCTCTGTCTATAAACATAAAAACAAGCATCTTCCATCAATATTTACTCACAAAATTAAGCAGGAATTGAACTTTCATCTGCTTCTGTATTTTTTTTTATAAAGAAGGGATTACATAACCCCTTTCAAATGTTGAAGTTTTAAAAACTAACCTAATGTCACTTAAAACAAAAATATTAGGAGGTAAAGAATGTTTTGTATGACTTCATGGAAATTCCTCTTGTGGGAAAGAGAAATATATTTTGTTTATTATATAAAAGAAATCTAAATAGATGCGCACGCGGGAACAGGTGCACGCACGCACAAGAACTGGTGAAAATGTGATTCTGGTTCGAAAAGTGGATGTGGCAAAATGGCTCTAAAGCACCACCCAACACATTTCAGCTTTAGTTTATCATATGCAAACTAAATTCGGCAAACATGTGTAGGGTGCCAAGACTTAAATATTAGTAATATGAACAGTGGTTTCAAAATCGCCACTTATCTCTTTGGTGTTAGCGGTTAAAACTCTGGCTTGATCACAACCATGACAACGATATGGCAGACACTATATAAGATGAAATCCAAATGGGTCTGAAGCTAAGATAGGAACATCTAGCTTCAAATTTAAGTTCACTTCACATCTTATATTCTTTAATCAAGTGCTGTCTTTTTTAACTCTGGCACCGTAGCTTTAATAGACCACGAAATGTTGTGATCGACCAATGAGAATCAAGCATTTCAGTGAGCAGCGTTATAAAAGCAGTAAGTGCTCGCGTTCCCTCTCTTTAATTCTGATTTAATACTGCGGTGGATTCTATGACCTCTGTCTTTCATCCCTCACCCTGTAACTGGTCATCCCGTCAACCCTCTGAGCCCTTCGGCAATAATCAGCCCTCAAATCCTACATCCATCACCATTTAATGAAGCAGACATGCCCACAATGAGGTGTAAAGAATTGCTCTGCTAAACGTTTTCCTTCATCTGTGGCTAAAGCTGGTAAGGCAGTGGTTTGTGCTGATCCTGGAAGAGACCTGTCCCAGAAGGCATGGGCCTGAGAAACGACATCCTGCTGAGCTGGCTCCAGTTAGGGATGGCATTGCGTTTCAGATAGACACTATGATGAAAGTTTACTCGCGCACACAAGTGCCATTATGAGACCGTGGTCCTGATGCCTTCATGGGTGTTTATTGCCAATGCATTTCCTAGAGGACATGCCCGTGGAATTGAAATGCTTTGAGTGATGGAAGTGGAAAAAGAGAGGCTGTGTTAGCAGATGTAGCTCCATCACTTTTGTATAGTGTGCTGACGGAGCCGGAGCCGATAGTTTGAGACAGTAGAGCAGAGGATTTTACATCAATGATATTTGATTTCTTAATGACTGTTGATCCTAATGAGAGTCATTCTAGATGCCTTAATCAATGTGGAATCAGAATCTATTTATGTTTCAATTTCCCCGTCACAACTACGCTGATTATTAGAACAGGCACACTTCCGTCCTCAGACGGCTTCCTTCCACCGAGATGAACTCAGAGAGACGTTTACTCACAGGAAGCTGCTTCTCCAAACAGTTGCTGAAGTTCTTCGTCTGGTTGGGCTTGAGTTTCTTGAGGGGGATGCGGGTTTCACCGATGAATTCATTGTGACGGAACTTGTCCTCATCACAAACTGAAATCCTACAAGGAGACAAAAGACTAGATAAGACGAGGAAAGGCAAGGAAAGCTTGTTTGTACAGCCTTTTACTCAGTAAACATTCTAAGTAACTTGCACTTTAAAAATAATTTAAAGGTGTGAACCTCAAGTAAAATATGATTAAGGGAAAGAATTGTTGTTTCTCTCGGCTCGAGTTTAGTTGAAAAGTAATTAATGCCTTCAGACCTGGATTATGTTCCAGTTTTCAGACAAATGCAAACATTTTTCCTGTTGTTAAGGATTCCAAAGATAAATAAAATAATAATAGTTAAAAATTCAAAATTCTCTAATTGTAAAATAATTTGTCTTTTTAAAAACTGTTGTTTGAAATGTTTCTCAAGAACTTGCCAGCAGACCAAGCATCTTTCACCATTTCTGAGATGATAATCATCTGAAATGGGTTTTTTTTTTGACGAAATGTTTAAAAAAAAGGCTTGGTTTGTATATTAATAATGACCCATTGAACCATTCATGAAACCTATCTTTGTCCTATCTTTTACCTATAGTCACATCGCCGGAACATACGATGTGAGGGGTAGAAGCCCATGGTGTATAACAGAACGGTAGCATCATGTAGCAAAACACGAGTTTGTTGTATGGCTTGTTGCTAGGGTGACATGTACGTTCCGCGTGCCTCCACAGTGATGGTGTGCTGTGAGCAGCGGCACAGGAACCATTCACTACTAAAAATGCGCGATGAAGAGGTGCGTGACTTTGCCAGTGTGACACCTCATAGAGGATGACATTTGTCAGGATTTCCCGCGGGTCTCGTGATTCCCATGGGATTCCCGTGGGATGGAATAAACTTTTGTTATTAATCTCGTGATCGGGATGGGACGGGAATAAAAATCAACGGGAGCGTGCAGGAGCGGGAACACCATTAATAGATTATAATTTTCTGTATTCACGGAATAACACGGAAGTCCAAAGAGTTTTTTTCCGGGTCTGCAACAGAAGTGAACCCTTTAAAACTGAAGCTGTGGCCGGCAACAAACAGAGAAAAACAGACCTTTCACCAGGAGCTCAGGAGATCAGCGACAGAGATTCTTCCGCCGTTTTTGGCACACTAAACTGTTAGATTTCAGTGCCAAAACACTTGTAAATAGTGAAAGAAGATGTTTATACCATCATCGAGAGCCCCTGTGAGTTTTTCTGAATTTTTCAATCACAGTCATATGTAATAAAAGTTTTTATACACAAGATTTATTCCAAACAATGTTTTTTCAATATATAGAGTCATTTTTGATATTATATAAATTGACTTTTTATAATATTGCTTTTAAAACTGCTCATGCTCTTGATTCCAACAACATATTGCTACATTAATATATTTTTTTCTTTTGCTAATTTTTGTATAGAAACATAAGGGTTTCTTTTGGACAAATCTATCCATTCATTCATTCATTTTCATACCCGCTTCTTCCCTTTCGGGGTCATGGGGGTCTGCCGGTGCCTATCTCCAGCACACATTGGGGTATTGATTATTTATTTGTGGGCAAACATTGAAAAAAAATAGACTCTGAAATTCCCAGTCAGACATTGAAGAATGATTCCCCCCCAACTGAGCTTCAAGACTCTTTTGAGAAGCACTTTTCTCACTCAAATACAAAGTCGACTGAATGCATTTGCTCAGTATACTTTGTGCTATTTATTCACTGCAGACATCCAACAGCTTTCAGTGCTTTCAACACAAAATAGATTTTTTTTGTGATAATTGCAGTATTAGAAAAAAAACTACTCTGAAACAACTTTTATTTGTCATTCGTCCTTGGCAATTTGCCTGTATTTCTAAAGCATTTTTCTCATAAACGATCTCAAAGAGCTACATGCAACAAATCATGGTGGAACCAGTGAAAACACAACTCTATCCATAGACTTAAGTTAAGATGGTAACACAAATCTAGCTATGGTAAAAAGAATCCACATCAAACTATTACTAATGAAACAAAAGATTATTTCACTGTTGTTTAAATGTCTTAAAACATCCACTATTGCAAAAGTATTGCAACAGCATTCCGTCCCATTTATAACGATTGTGTGGAACGAATAAAACACAGAATGGAAAGCCAAGCAATGTGAGGAGATTTTTGGAGTAAATAGACCCATGAACCTGCGTCATGTGATGCACAGCACAAAGAAAAGGTTAACTCACTGATAAAACCACTACAAAGCTTCTAAAAATGTATTTCTAGGGAGATCAGTATTGGTTATGCACAAAGTGAACGAAACAACACAGTTACACAATTAAATTCTATTTTTAAAATCTCAGGGACCCCTCAGACATTATATAACTCGATATTCAAAGTATGGGCAGTATTTTAAGAATGAACAATTGAAAGGTTATATTTTGCAAATAATCACATTTTTTAAATTACCATTCAAAAGTTTGGGGTCACTTAGAAATTTACTTATTTTTGAAAGAAAACATTTTTTTTTTAAAAGTAGATAACTTTAGACTAAGTGTTAATGTGGTAAATGATGCCACAAATGTCTGTTTTTTGGTAAAATATCTACATAGGTGTATAGAGGCCCATTTCCAGCAACTATCACTTCAGTGTTCTTTTAATGAAACAATGTGTTTCTCAATGTGGAAGAAGGCTAATGGATGATTAGAAAATCCATGTGAAATCACGTTTGCACCGCTGAAAAGAGTTGCTTAGAGAAGCAATAAAACTGACCTTCCTTTGAGCAGGTGGAGTATCTGGAGCATCACATTTGTGGGGTTGAAAAAAATGCTCAAAATGAGGACTTTCATGTGAAACTCGACAGTCTATTCTTCTTCTTGTGTACTACTACAGTGTACTTCTCCCTTCAGAGAACAGCACAAACAAGCTCTAACCAGAGTAGAAAGAGAAGTGGGAGACCCTTCTGCACAACTGAGCAGGACGATAAGTACATTAGAGTCTCTAGCTTAAGAAATAGACGGCTCACAGGTCTTCCACTTGCATCTTCATTAAGTAGTAACCGCAACACATCTACAGTGAAGACAACTCTGGGATGCTGGCCTTCAGGGTAGAGTCGCAAAAAAAGGCATAACTTAGACTGACCAATAACAGAGAGAGAGAGAGATTAATATGGGCAAAAGGAAGATTGGAAAAAAAAGTGTTGAGGTGTTTGGATCACACAGAAGAACATTTGTGAAATGCAGAACAACTAAAAAGATGCTGGAATGTTGCCTGACACCATCTGTCAAGCAATGTGGGGGTAACATGATGGTCTAGGTTTGCTTTGGCGCTGGTAAAGTGGGAGATTTGTTCAAGGTAAAATAGATTTTCAATAAGGAACGCCATCCCTCCATTTGGCAAAGGCGTGCCATACCCTGTGGACAGCGCAGTCACCATATATAAACCTCATTGAGCTGAAGGTGTAACCAACCAATCCAACTTGTAGGAGGTGCTTCTAGAAGCATGGGGGAAATTTCTCCAGATTTTCTCAAAAATTAACAGCTAGAATGCCTGTAATGCTCCAAATGGAGGATTCTTTGACAAAATAAAGTTTGAAGGAAAAAACTTGTCAATGTTTTGACTAACTATTCTTTTTACAACTCAAGTGGTAAATAAAAGTGTGACTTTTCTTAAAAACATAAAATTGTCTGGGTGACCCTAAACTTTTGAACTGTAGTGTCTATAAAATTGTATTTACATTCAATCACATGTATTTGTGAAACCCTAAATTCATTTCCTGGGACCTCAAAACACTCCAATCCCCACCCAAATCTCCTTGACTCCGCCCAATAACCAATCAGGTTAAGATCTCCTCCCTCAGCTGCCTTGGCTTATAGACTAAGAGGTTGTCATTAGTGTAAAACCACAGCATCCAAATGGGAAGTGAATAGTGCATTTGCTTTTCTACAGGAAGAGATAGGCAGAAATGTACAGGAACTATCCCTACAAACAGACCGATTTAAAAACAAAATAAACAATATAGCATAGAATGGTGAGGTGTAAGAGCTCTTAATTACCAATCAGACGTGTTCTGAATGAGGCTTTGTGGTTGTTCCAGATATTTTTTATATACCAGACATTTTTTATAATTCAAAATCACACCTCAGAACTGACTACCTTTACGAGACTCCAGATGTGCGAAAACCTGTTTCCAAAAAACATTGATTTTTGGAGGTTATTACTCAAGGGTTCACTTACTTATTCCACTAGTAGGTTCTTTTGGTTGTTCTCAATAGAGGCACAACTGATTGTTTGAACAGCCTTAAATCTTTATCCTTATAGACCTGGTTGATGAAGAATAACTACCTTGTGTATTGTTGATGTGCTTGTGACAATGAATCTACCTCACCTTTGTAGCAGACGTTGACTTGTCCTCACCCAATTTTAAGCCTCCTACACTTCTGTTTCAGTTCATGACAGTGTTTTAAACTACTTGTGACAGTGATGATCATTAGCAGATGTTTAGAATAACTAGTTGATTATAAACCTGACTAAAATCCTATAAAACCCCTGATATTTTTTTTGAGATTTTACATTTATAATAGTTTGTACATTAAATTTACAAACCCTGCCTAAAACTTTTGCACTGTACTGTAATTCTAACATGTGCAATAGCGAACATAAATTTTTAAATAACAATCTGCGTATGACATGTAGGACATGATCAGTCTGTGCATTTAAAGGTAGGAGAATTTCAACAATGACCAAAAAAAATAAAAAAATCTAGAATATGGTTTCAAACAACAGACACACATTCTGAAAAATATCCCATTCTACATTCTGCCATTGTAGTGGGAGTAATTTATTGTAAACAAAGAGAAAAGCCATTCCATTCATTTTTATACAAGGATAGAAGCTTAGCAAAAGACTGCAGCATCCACTTTTTTACTTCTGACACTTTTACTTCTCTTAGTTTCAAGGACTGGCATAATCCTCGTGGTTTACACATCATAACAACACTGAACCCCTCTATAGAACAAACATCATAAACGTGTCAGGCACGCAGCCAGATATGGATCGTGTCAGGTGTCTAGCCAATACAAAGGAAGTTTACGATCTCAAAGCAATTTCAATCATGATGCTTCCAGAGAATTGCCAATCAGGTATCCCATAACAATAACAGTAAACTAAAGTCAATTGCAGAATTCTAGAAATACAAACAGAACTAAGGTAAACCATATTATGTGGCATTTTATATATTCAAATGTTCACACCATAGAATAGCATCATATTTTATTTGATGAATAATTACCCAGTGTCTCTTTTACTACATGGTATACATCATTCAACATTACAAAATGCAAACAGACCGTGAAACTCTGTTTTCTTTTAATCATCATGTTACAATGTCGATTGTAAATGTCTAGTGCTTTAGTATAAAGTAACAAAGGTATAAAGTATAAAGGTAGTGGAGTCTGAATTTTGAGTTAGTGACGAGGAACAAATATCCAACAATGGCAACAATGTCCAAACAAAGTGATTTTTTTTACACGTGACAAATTCAGACTCCAAATATATGCATAAGATTTACAACAAAAAAATCACTATAACAAACAACTGATACAACACGGAGGTAAGTGGCAAAAAACAAACAACCTACCAGCCAGCTAACCGACCGACCGACCGACCAACCAACCAATCAAACGACTTACCAACCAACCAGCCATTCAACCAACTGACTGACCAACCAACCATTCAATCGACCAACCATTTAACCGGCCAATCAAACAACCATTCAACTGACCAACCAACAAACCATTCAATCGGCCAACCAACCAACCATTGAACCGGCCAACCAAACCGACCTGCCATTGAAACGACCAACCAACCAGCCATTCAATCGACCTACCAACCAACCAACCAACCATTCAAACTGCCAACCAACCATTCAAACGACCAACCAACCAACCAACTGACCAATGAGCCATTCAACCGACGACCAACCAGCCATTCAACCGACCGACCAACCAACCAACCATTCAACCAACCAATCAACCAACCAACCATTCAACCAACCAAGCAACCAGTCATTCAACCGACGAACCAACCTACCGACCAACCAACTAGGCATTCAACCAACTAACCATTCAAACAACCAACCAAACAACCAACCAAACAACCAACCAGTCCATCAACTGACCAACCAACCTACCGACCAACCAACTAGGCATTCAACCAACCAACCATTCAACAAACCAAACAACCAACCAGTCATTCAACAGACCAACCAATCTACCGACCAACCAACTAGGCATTCAACCAACCAACCAACCAACCATTCAAACAACCAACCAGCGATTCAACTCACCAATCAACCAGGCATTAAACCAACCAACCGACCAACAAACAATTTAATCAATCCACCAACCAATCATTCAAACGACCAACCCCCCAGCCATTCAATCAAACAACAAACCAAGCATTCAAACAACCAACTAAACAACCCTTCAAATGACCAACCAACCATTCAACCGACCAACCTTTCAAAAGACCAACCACCCAGCCATTCAACCAACCAACCAACCAAGAATTCAAACAACCATTCACCATTCAGCCAACCAAGCATTCAATCGACCAACCTTTCAAATGACCAACCAATCAGCCATTCAAACAACCAACCACACAACCAACCAACCGACTGACTCACCAACCAACTAACAATTCAACCGACCAACCAACTAACCATTTTACCGGCCAATCAAACCATTGAACCTGCCCAACCAACCAACCAACCAACCAACCAACCAACCAGCCAGCCATTCAACCGACCAACCAAGCATTCAAACAACCATTCAAATGACCAACCAACCAGTATTCAGCCAACCAACCATTCATCTGACCTACCTTTCAAACGACCAATCAACCAACAAACCAACCAGTAAATCAACCAACCGACTGACTGACCAACCAACCAACAAACTAACCAACTAAACATTTTACCGGCCAATCAAACAACCATTGAACCTTGCCAACCTACCAACCATTAAACCGACCAACCAACCAGCCATACAACCGACCAACCAGCCTGCCATTTAACCAAGGAACCAGCCATTCAACCAACCAACCAACCAGCCATTCCATCGACCAACCAATCATTTAAATAGCCAACCAAACAACCATTGAAGTGACCAACCAACCAGCATTCAGCCAACCAATCAACCAACCATTCAACCAACAATTTAACCAATCAACCAACCAATCATTCAGCCATCCAACAGCTGGGCAACTCTCCTCTGCTGCCTGATGAGAGCCATGTTTGCAGCAGAAGTCTTCAATGCCCTTAAAAAGAGCCAATCTCAAAATGCAAAAGCATGATGTCATCTTCAGTGGTATCAGCTGCTATTTATCTCTCTGCCGTATAGTGCAGTTCTTCAAGTCTTCTTCAAGGGGATGGGGTGATGATGTTGGGTGAGACAGTCAACGTTTCTCCCCAATTTGTATTGAGGAGACAACTTTAATTTAACATGAGTGGGCACCGTCAGCAGGGGCAAATATCAATCCAATCAAAAAAGACTGGTTCTGACTACCAATTAGTGTTACATTACGTACACTTGCATAACGTCAGAGATTTTGTAGGATTGTTGTGTATCCCCAAGCTTTGAAACCCAGTCATAAACTGAAACAGAAACAGCTGTGTAGGGGGATTAAAACTGGGTGAAAACAGCTAAACTCTGCATCGAAGGTGAGGCCAAAAAAAATTCTTGTCATGGTAAGATAGAACACAGAACCAAGACGCTCTTTTGAGTGTCCCGAGCATTTTTGAAAAAGCACAAAGGCTTTTGCAGCAAATGTAAGACATTAAAACCAGTGGAATCCAGGTATTGACCTCTATTGTCTGGAGAAGTCATGGAAGAGATTTGCAGTCAACATGTAAAATAACATTTTTGTTTCATGATATAGTGTTCATTCATTTTCCTGCCGGTGCACATTGGGCGAGAACATAAAAGAATATTCAATTAACCTAACCGCATGTTTTTGGGAATGTGGGGGAAACCGGAGTACCCAGAGGAAACCCACGCAAGAAGAGGGAGCACAGAACATGCAAACTCGAAAGTCCAGGGCCCTTTGAGCATTTGTAGCTACTTTAAAATCTGTTCTAATAAATAACATTTAAAATCGTTGTTTGTAGCGATGCTTGATATAATTTTTTTGGTACCACTACCTTTTTTCTCACAAATGTCAATTTTACTGGGAAAATCTAAAAAATGTAGAACAAACAGCCTAATGTTTTGTAAACAAAAATAAAAGGAGTTAAAACCAAAATGAAAATGTATAAAACCCCACCAAAAGCAAAGACAAGGTCAAAACAATGTGGAAATTGTATATAAAAAGCAAACTGTTTACTGTATAAACTGTTCAAAGCACATTTTGTTCCATTGTGCTTTTTTGTGCCAGAACTTTGAACAACACAAGCGATATCACAGGTCTTGTGCTTCCAAGGGTTATACCATCTTTTCATCAATACATGGCACTGATGGCAATGATTTGTTGTCTGCAAAATGAAATTTCACCTTTTAATTTTAATTACCTAGCAAATTGTGTGTTAAACTCTTGTAATGTTTGTTTAAAACCAAAAACATCAAAACTAATAACCTTTTTGGAACCTACAGATTATATTTGAAATCAAATATATGCAAATGGTGGGTCAAATATATGCAAATTTTTGCTTAATTCAAAACAGCCGGTGCATGCAGAGACCTCTAAGGGTTAAGGCCCATTGTTGTGTTCTTGTGTTAAGCCAAACACTGATAAAAGAAGTTTTTAGGCTCACAGGAGTATATATACAAAAACCTGTAATTAATAAACAAAATATAAATCAGCGCTGAGCAAAACAGGCTAGAAACTATGTAAAGCACTGCAATCGCAATCAAAACAAAGTCTAAGTTTGCAAAGCCATTAATTATAAAGATAATGCCTTGTAAACAAATAAAGATTGGATAGTTGAACATCTGCTAGCTCAAACTCTCGTCAGATTTGCTGTGGGTCTAAGATTCAATCCAGCAGAGCCAAAGCCTCTCTTAATGAGGTCTAGCAATGTCTACAGATAAATCGATTCGAGTTACAGCACTCTGTCAATAAGGGAGGGAAGAACACACAGAATCCACATTATTTCTTTTTGTACCTCTCCACTGCATCAACACATCCCCGAATGCCTATGTGTGATTGCCATCCGGAAACAGGTTTTGTGTTGCATAGAGTGACTTTCCTCCAGGAAACCACACCAACATTACCTGGCTCTGGAGAAAAACCAATCACACATTTCTCCTGTTCAGTGCAAGGCCATTAGATCATAGCCGACAGCTTCTAGAACGTTACACTCGGGTACGATTGTTTCCGCAGACGCTCATGTGTGCTGCAATGCTCTTCATATCTTTCCTAGAATGCTGTTTTTTCAGTTTTCTCATAATACCGGTTGATTACTAGTGTGTTTGTTTACTAAAAACTGTCCTTTTTGATAAATATGCAAGACGTCCTGAGTATTGTGTGCAAAGCAATCACAGTGCATTGTGTCTTCCGTGATGGACAGACGTTTTGGGCTTTTCATTTGGGTTTCAGGCATGTAGGCATGGCCAAAGTCATTCACACCCTGCTTCAAAATGCAGTTATGTCTGGTTCCCACCAGGTCACCGTCCTTCACTGACACTGAGCAAGGCTAAGGGCAAAACAATCAAATAAAAGTAGGAAAACAGCGACTACTTTTAATATAGAAAAGTGTTGAACCACAGGTTATTCTGATGATCAAGTTAAACAAATAATTGCACTTTTCTGTGATCCCCATGATTTACCAGATGACCAACTTTTCTTGGACATAGTGATTTGGCCAGAAATGGGATTTCCTGATATTTAGATGTGTGCTTCTGTGTTTATACACCCTGGCAAATGTCTTGGCCATTTCTCAGAAAATATGAAGGATACCACTAAAGCATTTTCTGCCATTCTTAGTTAGTGGTCAGGTGAAGCCATTTATTGTCAAACATCTGTGTTTTACTCTTTTTAAGTCTTTAAAAGTTTACCTAATAAAAAGCCTAATAACAAGCACAAAAACTGACACAAAAGGGTTGTAAAAGTGGCTTGTAAAGGTAACCATCCTCACCCTGTTTGCTTGTAATCAATGTTTGTGCAAAGGTTTCAATGTTTCTTGCTCCTGATAGACCCCAGCCTCTTTCATCTAGTGATGTGCTGAGATTTCTGAATTCTGAGCCATGGGGAAAGCAAAAGGGCTGGAAAAGGTTACTTGATCAGCAAACCATCCAGAAAGAATTCCTTTGGCGTTTATGCAGGTTTTCTAATAATTAATTTAAGTAATTATCAGTGTCCCATCTTTAAAGGGTTAAACTGTAAACAAAAAGTGTTTTCTAACCTACGAATCTGGTAAAATAGTCTTTTACTTTTTGAAGGAAATCATTAGAGACTGAAATGAAAAGTTACTTTTACTTATCAGCAAAAAAAGAGGGAGAGAAAGAGAGAGAGAAAGAGAGTGAGGGAGAAAAAGAGAGGAAGAGGGAGAGAAAAAGAGTGAGGGAAAGAAAAAGAGTGAGAGAGAGAAAGAGAGAAAATGAGAGAAACAAGGAGAGAAAGAGAGAGATAAAGAGAGTTATAGAGAACGAGAGAGAGCGAAAGAGGTTTCCTTAAACCTTTTGGTAAAAATCTAAATTCAATATTAGTTGAATCGTGCCAAACTTTCCAAAGCTCCTTACAGCACACAAGGTTTTCAAACTGTAGTTGTGCATTGGCACATTTCTACTTCACACAGAGAGCCAGAGTGAGTTTATTCTCGTGTCCTGTTCACCTCTCTTTTTAGCCAGTTTTACCTTTGGTAGCCTTAGAGACGGCAAACAAGATCAAGTCACACATAACGAAACCAATTTGTCTCTAGGATGTTTCACAGACTCTCAGCGTTATACTAGACAGGATTTACGGAGGAAATGGACTATGACGATGGAAAGTGCCCAGACCTGAGATTATAGTTATAATGAAATTGTAGTTTGTATAAATGCTGGAGGTGAGAAGCTAAATATGTCAGAGTTTGAAATGATTTACTTGAAGGACAAGAACAATCCCTGAAGAAAAAGCGTATGAGGTGGAATTTCGGTATCCATGGAAACTGGCTCAGACAGCCCAAATGAAAAGCAATGATGAATCATCAGGTGGTTCTTTCCTAATCTACGTCTGCAGACGCTCACAGTGACTACGAATCATTGAAGTCTGTCCTCATCTCTGCGAGGTTTATGAATATTACCATTAATGCAGTGCGTTAATTTGTTGTTTATTTTATTGCGGTTTCTTTAATAATCCTGCAGTCGATCGAAAAGGGAAAAAAACTGCTTCATTTCTCATGCTTTACACACATCAACTGCCTGCAAATATTATTATCATCATGTCCAGAATCATTTGTGTTGATATCAGTTTGCAAATTCTCCTGCAATAATTTTGGAAGCTGTTAAGGATTCTCAAAGCTGCCTTCCAAGGTGTGAGGTTGCATACCTGGGTAAATCGAATTTTCTTTCATTTGAAAGTGAAATACACTTTACAAGATCTGCAAAGGCACAGAGTAACTCCACAACAGAAAGGAAAATAGACCATTTTTGTACTGGTGATTCATTCAATGATGAAATCTTCCTTCAGGTCTTACACGAATGGAAGAATTTTAAACACTCCAAAAAAATTAGGGTTCTATATTTGAACCTAAAGTGTGTTAAAATTGTACCAACTATATTGTTCTCTCAATCTCAATATTCGAATTCTAACATTTCTGAACTATTCTCTCTGAGCCCAGTTCGTTGACCACACTACAACCACTCCTACGTATTTAATCAAGAAATGCCAATTTTTCTGAAAGTGTCATGACCTCCAGGCAGCGCTAATGAGTAATGGCCAAGATTCTACAAACATATTTCAAAATTGGTAATGAGAAATACTATTAAATGCTGCTCCTCGTTTGGTCACCCAGGGGCGCTATAACCAATGTGTATGTTGTAGATGTGTTCAGACATGGACTGTTGACAAATCAGATATTGTATGACTGACTTAAAACAACTTCCTGTTTACGACAAATGCCAATTTTCAATGGCCACTGTGTGAGCGTAGATTAACAAAGTCCAAAAAGCTTCGCACTCTAACTTTCCATATGCCTTAAGAGAAGACTGGTAGACGTTGGATTTGAACAGATAAAATCTGTAGGAGGAGTTCATTTAAGTTTGACATGAGCAAAAGTAGCCACTTTTAGTGTTTTTTTTTTTTTTTTTTGTCAAATGTCCTGTCGAATATGAAAACGTGATCTATATTACTTTACATTTTGGCACCCTACACATGCCAAATTTCATTCACCTATGACAAATTAAGAGTGCAACATAATCTAAAATGCATTAGATGGCACTATAGAATTTTAAAACCATGATTAGACGTTAATTTTCACCAGTTGTGCCGTGGGTGAAATTCTGTGACTTTTCAAGCAATGGCTCTCATTCAGCTTGAGTAGTCTATGTGACTCAAATGTGCCAAGTACAGTTACACAGAGACTAAAAAAAAACTATATGACTTGTCTGTCCAGATTTTCTTTTGGGCTTTACAATGCAGGTTCTCAACTTGACCGAAAACACTTGGAAACGATCTATGGCGGTTCTCAAAATTATTATTCAATGTTCCGAAGCCTGTCAATGTTAATTTGTTTAAAAACTTATAAAACAAAAATTTCACTAGCTGTCGTGGGGTGAAATCAGCAGTAGCTCACAATGATTTTAGGGCCAGACTGAATGAAAATGTTTAAACGTCAACCACATTGTCAAATATAACTTTTTATTAAAACCCTAATGATTTAAGTGAACACTTACGTTTGATGTCTCCTTTAGTTAAAATGTAGGAAACTAGGAATCGAACACCAGGAGATTTTGGGGTAACAGAACAAGTTCAATGTCCAAAGCTGCCGTCATCCAAAATCCTTCAACACAGCAAACTTAAACATTCTTTCTTTGTATCTTATACTCTCGCAGCAAAAAGGAGTGGTCAGTTCACAGCATGATCAGATAACAGAAGATTGTAAATCAAGTAGCACCTACAGGACCAATAAATTCCACCAGCCCCCAACAAGGACAACGCACATTGGCTGATATTATGTAAAAATGAGTTTATCTATCTTAATAAGCAATTCTCTGTTAATCGCAATCATTCAGTGATGAATCTTAAATACCAAATACAAAGTTAAACACAGAACTTTTGGTTGTTGTTAAATAGTTATGTAGAAAAAGCATTCCTTACAAAAGATGTTAAATTTGTAATCCTACATATGCTAATAATGAAAAAATTGAATCACTTGACACTGAGAGTGTTGTATTTTTCTGGCGAGTATATAATGTTAAATAGATACAAACTCCACTAGGGTCTAAATTATAAAAGAGTATGTAGAATCCTGACTATAACTAAACCATATCAGAAAGCAGGAAAAAAAGCAGAATTTCTCAGAAACAAAAATCAGAATTCTTGTAGGGGAGGCGTAGACCTGAAAAGCAATGGCCTGTGAAGGGCTGGACCCAATTCAGCACATAAATCCAAGAGAACCGCTCACAGGAATCTAAATCAGCTTATTAGCCACAAATCATCATTGGCAAATAAATCATTTTGGTCATGAACTACACATTCTCTCGGTATTTGTCCATTAACTATGTATTAAGTTAACACCAACAGTACCATCTTGTAACTTTTTAGGGTCAAGGAAGTCTTTATGGGTTTCGCAATTATACTTAACACAACATAATTAGAATCTCACCCAAATTATGTTTTTCATAGTATTTTTGCCCAGCCATATTTTTACTCTTGCATCACAAATTCACAGGTATCTTAGTGCCTTAAGCATTTTTTAAATGTAATTTTCAAGATTGGTTTGATATAAGGTGTAATTTATAAGTCATAAAGTCTCTATTAGACACATCTTTGTAACAAATACATCTGCTTTTCAAATTATGGTGGAATGGTCGACATGTCCCTAAAATGTCACTAAAACCTTAAATATTCACAGTTCGGCAAAGAAGTTTACGTACGCACAGTTCATATTCTGCGTGAAGATAAGCAAACTTTGACATCAAGTTCTGTTTTTATAAATCTGAAACAAGAAGAGTACGTACTTTTTGGCCCATTGTGTAGATGTGCTTTTAACACTTTTCAACTTCAGCAGAACTGAATTAAGCTCAGTGCTCAGAATACTTTCCTTTGCAGGCCGTTTTCCAATGGAAACAAATCCATAGTGAGCTCAATTAATCAACACCAAATTGAAATCTGATTCAGCCCCTAGACTGTAAATACTTGGCAAGAAACAAAAAGTGCGTGGCCAAAAGTCAATGAACATTTGCTAACATTTCTGTCCTTCTTTCGCCAACAGCATAATCAGCGTTGAAGTGAATGAGCTCTGTACATTAGCTAAAGTAGCTTAAACATTTTCATCAACTATTGGATTCTTTATTTTATTCACTAAGGACGTGTAATCCAAGAATTTGTTTAGGTATTAGTAAATTATTGATAAAATTTGTCTATGACTTAATAATTAATATCCTTTAATGCATGTTAGTTTGTCTATAACAAGCCTATCCTAAATATGACCATTGAACAGTCTAAAGACACTAGGGACAAAATTGTAGACCTGCAAGTCTAGAAGGGGCTACAAAGTGAAAAGACAAAACATTTGGTGAGAAGGCAATTACTGGTAATGCAAATCTGGACAATGTAATAAATTCCAGAGAACACATTTATTTTATTTATGTGATAAAGCCACAGAGAATGGATTCAAATCCTCCAGTATTAGTACGGCACATTACCAGGACTGTCTGGAAATTTCCAAAGATTATCTGTATGATCAAGAGGAGGCATAGAAGAATGAGGTGTTCAGATTTTTGGAGCAAAAACCCTCAAAGTATTTGGTTGAAGAGGAGGGATGAGTACAATCCCAAGGACAACCATGAATGATGAACCATCTTGCTTTTGATGCTGCACCATATTGAGTATCTGATGGATGGAGCCATTAGTCATAATTTTACTTTTTCTCAGTAAGAGCTTTGAAGATGAGGCATGGATTGGTCTTTCAACATCACAAAAGACCATAAATGATTTCAGACAATTAATAAGTGGGTTAGTTGGAAGCATTTTAAGGTTGGGAAATGGTTTAGCCAGAGTGTAGACCTGAAATATATAGAAAGGGAGCAGAAACCTATAGCCAGCAATACCCACAAAAGTAGTACCCAAAAGATCAGGGGTCTCGTACTAAGATTTGAGCGGATTGAGAAAAATAAACATAGAGTACATACTCAAATGTACAAAGCTGGAAAATTACATATGGACAAAATGTTCCCCACGTAGCTTCGGAAAAGCTAAGGCATGTAGAAAGATTGCTCATATTTTAAGGTGGAATTCAAAAAGAATATGCTCTTACAGCATGCTGTGTTTTGTCACAGGCTAATGTACGGAGGCCTTAACTGTATTCATATCAGACGACTGTGGTTCAAGATCCCCTCTTTTTAAATCAATTTGAAACATAGCGATAGACTGAACAGGTTGTTTGTGGCACCATCCTTAAGAGTTGGCAATCTCCAAAAAAATGACAGAAATGAGCATATGCCAGACATGACGCATGCACTGAGAAACACGCTTCTTACGTTCATTTTACCATCAGTAAATCTGAACATAAGCAAAGAATAATGTACGTACAAACATGAGTTCCTAGAAGTAGACATGTCTCTGTACGCAGCGATACATGTGCCAATTACAGCATCTGTTTTGAATAAAGTAGGAATACCACAACCCAGCTATTGTTTAATTTTGATTTCAAATATAACGTGTAGGTTTCAAAAAGGTTATTTGTTTCAATATTTTGTGTTTTAAAAGAACATTACAAGAGTTCTGACATAATTTGCAGTTTAATTCAAATTAAAATGTGGGAAAATGCACCATTGTCTTTTAGTTTCATTTTACAGACCCCCCATTTAGTAGTGACCCTTGGAAGTACAATACCTGTGATCTTTCAAATTATAGCACAAAAAAAGCAAAATGGTACAAAAATTGCTTGGAACCCTGTATATGGTTTAGGAAAGGTTTGTCTGTTTTCAACTTGTTTTGACCTTGTCTTTGCTTTTTGAACACTTATGAATTATGTTTTAAAACATAAAAATTGTTAGTTGTACTAAAAGTTGTAGTTGTACTAAGACAAACAAACAAAAAAAAGATATCCAACATTGGCACAAAAAATATATATTTTAAAGATAATTGATTAGACCACATTGTGAAGTAGTCAAGAACGGTCAAAAAGGCCCTGGATTTCTAATGGTTGGGAGGTATAGCATAAAAACACATTTGCCCTCTGAAACGGTTTATGTACCCAATATTAAGTTATGTTTTTCTATTATAGCCAATGCTTATTTCAGGCCATTGAAATAAAATTATTTTATGTTTTTTCTCTCTCTCTCTTTTTACTCAGTAAGTATGATGAAAATGACAGATCTCACCATCGGCACACTCTGCAGTCTACTCTTAGCCGAGTTTGGTGGTTTCTCAGTTTGGTTGAACTGCTTTTAATGGATCAGAGGGATATTGTGAGTTACCCAGCTGTTATGTAATGATACAAGTAGAGACAGATATTCCACTACAGTCTAATCTTTACAGCCACTTTGTCTGAGCTATTATCCTAATGCAGTGTTTCAATCACAGAGCAGGGTTTCAGTTGACAGGAAATGCTCTAAAAACAACCTTTCTGCCACAGCTATGTTTGCAATGTATTACATTTCACTGAGGGAGACCCACTGGCATCCCATATGGGGAACAATATTCAGGCTACACGGTGTATGGTTGAAAAGTGGTGACCAAAACATTGAATATAACATGAAATAGATATGAAACATCTTGGTGAGTCATAAGCAGTGGGATTAAAGACTGCTGCCATCTGCTACTTTATCAGGCAGCATTATATTATTCATACTAGTAAATTGTTATAGTAAAATATGTATTAAAATACAATAGTTTACAAGCTCAACAAAAGCATTATTTAAACAAAATTAGGATGTTATATCTGCAAAAGGAAGATGCACAAAACATTTAGCTTTAGAGATGCCTAAATGTATGCATATGCATATTTTGTTTACATAATTCTTCCACATTTTCCGTAAATCATGCAAACTTTGTTTCACTTCTCAAATTTCACTGTGTTTGGATAGAAAATTCAGTTAAATATACCATGTAGCAGACAAACAACCAATTATTTATAAAGGAAAATAATGAAAATTAAGTGCCAAGACTTTTGCATACCACTGTTATATGTTATTTTAAACATGAAATTGGCCGCTGAAAAAGCCAGTGCAAGCCAAACAAGTGTGGTGGAACATCTACCTCAAATGAAGCTCTTAAAAAATTCTTCCAAAAGGGAAAAAGTTTTGCAGAAAAAGAAAAAACAACACAGTGATTTAAAAGACAAAAGGGATTTTTCAATATTTTTCATTTGATAATATACTATTGGTTGTGCTTTAAAGATGGATGTTAAAATCTTTATTATGTATTAAATAAATGGACATACTATACTTGTAAAAACTAAATGATTCTAATATAATATATAACATCTAATATATATATTATTAATTTCTCAGTTAATAAATAAAATGTTCAATGCTCATTAATTAGGTGTGTAACGATACACTCTGCTCACGATACAATACATACCTCAATATTATGTCATCAATACGATATACATCACAATATTTCACAACAATATTAACGACCAATTATTGAAAAAAATTGAATTAAAAAAGTTAAAGAAGAAAGCTAGGGTCTAGTTTGATTTGTATGAAAGCATTTCATACCATCCATTCACTAGGAGGCAGTGTTAACGTTTGCATTAAGTTCTCTTTTTTACTTAAAGTGATGGAAAGAAATAACTTTATAATCTTTCTCATTCAAAATGTTAGTAAATAAATATTGTCTATGAGTAAATGTGACAAAACAAGAAGAAAAGGTAAAGAAGTTTCAGAAGTGACTAAAATCACAATAAATTTAAAGCAAATACACATCTCACAGTAGCTCCATGATACGTATTGTGACAATTTTGTATTGGGATATATTGTACCATGATATAGTGTTACACCCCTGTCAGTAATGTATTTTTTGTTTGATTTGACAATGTCATAGCAACGTGATTCTTGATATTGGCCCCAATCCAAATCAGGGCAGAATCTAAACTAGGGCTGGGCGATTAATGGAAAAGTAAACTTTCTCTTTGAAAACACTACCGCGTTTCTTCAATTTAAAACCAAGTAATGCACCCTTCACTCAAAAATCTCTCACTTGTAATGTGTGAGCATATTGTATTGTAAATAAATAAAATAATCATTCATTAATCATAATCAATAATTTAATTTTAATTTAATTTAAATCCAAACGAAAAAATTAAACAATAAGAGAAATCTAATCTAAGTCCACAAAGTTAAATGAGCGATTAAAAGCTATAAATAGATTAAAAGCTACAAGAAAAAAGCAATTTATTATTTTGTATAAATGGCATCACAAAAATCACCAATTGTTACAATGTCCAAAAAATATCAAAACATTTATAACTTTTTGACATTCAAACTTAGAATACGCATAGGGCATTGAGGGCAGAAGCAATCCTTACAATCATCTTAATCAGCAACACACAATGGTCAGGATACAACACTTCGAAATAAAAGAGTTTTTTGAAAGTGTGAAGTGGATCTAGAACAGCAAAATCCCCCCAAAAGCAACAAATATACACAACCCTTTATAATCATTATGTTGGGTACATTTGGAAACATTCACATAATGCAAAACTTCTCAGTAGATTTACAGTGAATATAGAGATTACCGGTAATCCTTTTAGTGCAAAAAAAAAAAACAACAACAGTGAAGACATAAGTTACATTTTCAGACAAACTTGGAGCGCTCACTGTCAAAGCATTCAAGTGGTTGCCCAAATAACCCAAGCACAAAGAATACAGAGAGTGATCATGTACCTGAGAGTTTTGCGAACCATATCTTCATCTGTAATTCCATAATATGTCAGCGTCTCACTCCATACAGGGTTGAGGGTGTTGCGTAGGGTCTTGGTGCGGAGCTTGTTGGCCTGGAGGAGATAGTACAGTAATAATGCCTGCTGTTTATAAAGCGCTTTCCAGACGCTCAACAAAGCTTTACAATTTTCAGGGCATTATTAATTCCCTCACACACTGGTGGTGACAGAACGTGGCTGACATTCCGTGCCTACGGCCACCAGACACCTCACCAGGAAGTCACACACTTCCTTTCAGGGCAAGGTGAAGTGGCTTGCCAAAGGCCACGAAGGCAGAGTGGACCAGGCGGGGATTGAACCGCCAACCTTCCTGTTTTAGTTTTTCTTGCAAAATTTTTTAAATATTCCAATTGTGGCTATAAGTGATGTAAACCAACCCCCGTTTACCTGTGATCTTTCTAAGCTAAGCTATAGATCTTTTGAAACAGTTGCTTAGATAAACAATCTGGTTGCTATGGAGGAGTCAGTGACTTCATACATTGTTCATGTCACTATGCATGATATAAATCAATCCCAAATGTCTCTTTGATCTACAAAATCTGAGGTTTCAATGGGTTGCTATGGTAAATAATTTGGTTGCTATCGAGGGATCCACAACATAATATAATATAACATAAGATTGTCACA
Source organism: Danionella cerebrum (assembly GCA_007224835.1). Lineage (NCBI taxonomy): Eukaryota > Metazoa > Chordata > Actinopteri > Cypriniformes > Danionidae > Danionella > Danionella cerebrum. The sequence goes on from SRMA01027335.1 coordinate 501,904, forward strand.
ATGAGTTTTAAGATTATTTAAGGTGGAGAGAGAATGGGGTGGGATGGGAAAGACGACTCAGGACTCGAAACAGCATCGGCCCTGCGCAACCGTGCATATGAGTCCTGTGCGCTAGCCAATGGACCACAGCGCAGGACACGATGAGTTATTTAAAGCCCAATGTCCCAAGCATTTTCTGAAGTGAAGATGTAGACATGCTGATATGGTTGCTAGCGTAAACAATCTGGTTGGTAGGGAGGGATTTGTGAAGTTGTTAAAATTCCTTCTAGTCACTATGAGTTACACAACTCAGCCCCCATGATTCTAATGTTTTCTGAGGCTAAGAACACACACACACACAAACACGCACACACACGCACGCACACACACGCACACACACACAACCGCGCCCGCCCACGCCAATCCTAATTATACAAGGTCTGCTACAATTGGAGTCTAAGGGATTCAATGCAATTTAATGGCCCATTTGGAATAAATAGGCCCATTTCCAATTCATTTTCAATGGGAATGTTAAGTTAATGGGGACCTTAGACCCCCTCTATAGCCTAGATCCCCCTCTAAAGTTCAAATACTTTTGCACATAGGTTCTCAGTTTGTGTTAAGGCTTTACAAAGTTAGATCCCATGTACAAATTTCCCAGCATTCTCAGTGATTTCTTAGAATTCATTTAGTGGTACCAGTCTAAAAAAAGATATAGGAGTCAAACCAGTTTGAGTGTCTTGGCTCGACTTCCTGGAAGGAGTTTGCATGTTCTCCCTGTGCTTGCGTGGGTTTCCTCTGGGTACTCCGGTTTCCCCCACAATCCCCAAAACATGTGGTTAGGATAATTGAATAATCTAAATTCCCCTTAGGGTGTGAATGTGTGAGTGAATGTTGCCCTGCGATGGACTGGCGACCTGTCCAGCATGTACCCGCGCCTCTGGCCCAATGTGAGCTAGAGATAGGCACTGGCAGAACCCTGTGACCTCAAAAAGGGAATAAGCGGTTTGGAAAATGAACAAATTAATGAATAAAATTACCTTGCTACGTTTGACCAGTTTATCATGTGGTTTATTCTTAACGTGTATTCTTTCTGAATTTAAATGAGAGGAATTTGAATATGAGATGCATCTGCTTCAGGACACTCTGTATGATCCAGAGACAAGCAGGGTGACTTCTAGGACTTTTATTTTGTCAGAACATAAGTGGATTGTTGGCAAGAGGAGTAAGGAGAGTTCCAGTCAACAACAAATAAATCATAATAAGAGGCAACCTCATTATTTGTCAGTGAAAAGAAAGAACAGGCATAGGGGTACAAATGTTTACGTTATTTAGTTTTTTTACATAATACCCTACTGTCAAATAGGGCCCATTTCCCAGCATTCATTGTGCGCACCTCACTAGTTACACATTAATTCTGTGGTATATCAGGTCTTACTGCTCATCATTTCAATTGTTTTAGTATGCAAAATAAGGGCCAAACAGCTGCTATTACTATACTTTAGAGTTGTTTCTAGTTAGACGTCTTTGGCATTAGACATGGATAAAGTCCCATGGATAAATAGTTCCCATGAGAACTGAAAAAATCATTCTTTTTTTATGTACAAAAATTCCAAACAAATCAATGATAATCTGTGACTGATAATCCATTATACAAGGTTTACCCATTCACAAAACATGTTGTGGACATTAACGCAACGACAGACGATTAGACAAACTAACTGCTAGCATTTCAAACATTTTGTTATTGACAGCTTTTTAAAAATGTCTGCCATTGGGAGTTTTAGGATGCTGAGAACATGTAAAGCTTCGTTTGAAACGTGATCTTGAATCTTTGAATTGGGACCAGCAAAATATTTAAATTTGTTTTCTTAAACTTGTTTAAGGGAACATCGCGCTTACCTTACTGGCTCCAGGCAGCAGGTGCAGCTTAACGTAGGGGTCTGACAGCCCATTGTGATCCATTGGTTTGAGTCCCTAAACAACAGCAAAGAGAGAAAGAGAAAGTTAGTTTTAACAAGCAGAGATCAACAGCACAGAACATCGCATCCCCATGATGATGAACCTCACAGACTTCATCGGATTATAAGTTTGTTGTAAAGGCTCTTTTTCTAGAGGTTCAAAGCTAGAGACTTGACAGCACAGCCTTCAGCTCTTGCTTTTCTGGGAACATCTTATTTTTGGCGGCCGGTCAATAGATGAACTACTCACAGCTCCTTCACCCAAATGTGATTAGGATTTAATAACAAAGAACTAAACAAATACTTTGGGAAAATACGTTTATATATATTTATGTATTCAGGTGATAAAAAGTTAGTGGCTAATAATCAAGGCTTTTATTTTCATTCAAGTTGACTCTACATAGTTTCTAATTGATCGGAGAAAGAAACATGATTTGCATAAACTAAGAGGGCACCATCATACTAACCTACTGCTGCTCCAACTAGCTCATGCTCAGTGGCAGTGCTTCTGTTGGGAGAGTCCAGGGAGCAGACTTTATTAGTACACAGAGTTTATTGTAGCTGCCTGGATTAGCATATCTATTTATACATCACTGCTGGCACTGTGCCAGTCACAGAAAAAAATGAAAATGGGCAAAGAGGCACCAAAAATTCAGTTTAAAAGTCTGCTTAAATTAGCACTAACCTAAGAAGAAACTTAATTTAATGGAATTAAATGGACCAGATTGTCCCCAGATATTTTTTCCTCAGCATTCAAACGAAACATAACATGTGTTTTCTTTAGCACAAAATTGGTTTGAGGAAAACCAAAATTCTCTGTTCAAAACTTTCAAACGATACCTCAGTTATTCACACATGTAAAATGCTGATTTTAATATTTAAAGATTTATTTTAAAATATGTTAATTTTTATTCCCAAAATGCATTAATTCCATGGCCCTTTTTCACAAAATGCTATAAATCCAAGCCATCACTATATATATATAAATATATCAAAATACAATAAAAAACAAATATCAATACTAAATCAAGTCCGGCAGTCTCTTTCACCTGCGGTGACTTTGGGACATCTCCTCTGGACTTTATTGCCTGGACAAACTTTTGCATCAGATGTCATTTTTCACCTCCTCCACACCTAGTGGATCTTCTTTACACTGTGCTTGGTTTAAAAGAGTTACTATGGAGTCTTTTGAACAAACTAGACTGGCGCTTATTGCAGTTTGGAAAGAAACACATGCCAGGACTGCATTACATTGCAATTTTTTTTTTTTTTTAAATTTGGCTTTTTTAAAAATGCATTTCCAAATTTGCTGTTTTGGAACCAAACTCCTCAAATATACTTAATTTTGTGGTATGAAAAGAAGACCTGGCTAACTTTCTGTGTCACATTTTCAAAACAGACCCTAAATGGACTCAGATGGATATTATAGACCTTTTTTTTAGAAAAAGCAAATAAAGAGCTTTTTTTTATCTCTTGAACAAAATGTTTGTATAAAAGTAACACACCAAATGCAAACTTCTTTTAAAAAAGTGCATGTTTGTTTCCATTTAGCCCACACAAATGCTTGAAAACATACTAACTGAAACATTCTTTTCTTTCGATTATTATGCACAATGAGAATAACATTCTTTGCTCAGCTGCGCTCTTCTATTGCCCATCTTCATCTCTATTAGGAACTCTGGACATTGTAATAGCACAATACTTGTTTATTTTTGCTAGAGAAACCCACAAAAACAGGGAGAAACCTCTTTCTATTAAAACCTTTCACTCTGTTATGAAGAGAAAAAGAAATTTAATCTGAAATTGAAAAGTGTGAGGTAATTTGTAAATGTTTTCCAAATAAATGACTACTGATGTAAATAGCATTTTGCAAATATATACCTAATTCTTGACAGAGAGAGAGAGAGCGAGAGAGAGAGAGAGAGAGGGAGGAGAAGGGGGGAGGAAGACAGAGGGAGAGAGAAAGGAGAGAGATGGAGAGTGGGGAGGGGGAGAAAAAGGGAGCGAGAGAGGTCATAACATTCATTTTTTCTTGCCATATGCTTTCGATCCTTGTCATCAAAAGAAAAGGTGCAGTTTACTGTATTTTACAACAATGCAATAATATATTTTCATAGCTTCAGTTGGGTATGTTTTCTAAAGTGAACTCATCAATCAAGGGTCATTTTTATGTTTTCAAGTTTATGTTTGCTTTCTGTCCGTCTCTGAACTTAATTTGGTAATTTTTGGTAACCATTTTAACCTGTTGCCTGCATTCGGATCTCCTCATCCATCACTGATCGCCGTTGATCATATCTCCACCACAGTAGTTTGCAGCTCAGCCAAGTCCCTTCATCGGAAAAGACTTTAAACAGCTTTTCCTGTCACCTACAAACTCCCAGCTGGACGCTGTTGTGGGCTCTCCAGGACATAGAGTTTTCTCACTTAGTCCCTTGTGTCTTCATTGAGATTTTCTCCAGGATTTGCCAGCATTGTGCTCTGAGCCAGGCAGACATTGCCTCAGCATGAATCTGCCTCCAGCTCGCCTCACCATGGGACTGCTGTGTTCATGATGTGCCGCGGCTGGTTTCTACCATATATGCCATTTATATCGAGAGCCAAACATCTACATTGTTATCTCTACACATTCCCAGCTGCCTTCAGTGTCTGATACACACAGTGTTGTGGTTTCACATGAGATTTGTACATATTGTTATCCGACAACAAAAATCTAAACGCATTTCCTCAAAGACCGTTCGAGTTATGGTCACTAAACTCTGCCAAGTCATCCAAACTGCTCCAACTCTGGTTGCTATATCTTTTCAGACTGGTACCCCTGAATTAAATCTGTGAATTCGCTTCGAATGCTGTGAAATTTTCCATTGACTCAACATGGAGTCAAACCTTGTAGAACTGTAACGGGTCACAGTGTGATTGACACTATGCAAAAGTGAATCCTAGGCTCTATTTACCATTGGCCACTGAAGATAAATAGGACAAGGCAACGAAGATATCTTCAAGATTAAACACTATAGAGAAATGGAAGTTGGTTTATGTGACTGATGACATCACTGGCTCACTAGCAACCAAACTGTTTACCCTAGTAACCTCATTTTCTTAACTCTATCTTAACTTTGGTACATGATAGAGACGAAGGAGTTGGTTTAAATGACATATAGTGAGGCAGTCACGGTTACTGCTGGCACTGTTTGTTTTCACTGTCTGTGAGAGACTCTCGCTGCCCTGCTCTCCAAATAAAACGAATTATAAATCTGATCAACTAGTCTCTGAATGCAATTGACATCATTTTCTCGACAAGGAGCGTGGGTTCAGGTGAGCCCACCTGTCCTGCAGGAACTTTCACAACTGGATACACGATGGACGCCTGGGTGAAGTGGCGGAATGTGTGCCTGGCTGCTCCATACCTGGAGGATGTTGAAGACATATCACATAATTGGAACTGTGATAACTGGGATTCTACTGATCGGAATATGTGGAACTCTCGGCTATTGGCAATTGTCAAAGGTGGTCAGTGCTCAAAACCCCACTAAGCTGACCAACTGAAATGAAAGGTTGTCTGGACTTAAATCTGACTTATTCAGTGGTCTGTGACCGCAAACTGGATATCATCGGGGAGAGACTGACAGCTACGCAACGGAAGTTGGATAAAATGGAAACCGGTGATGGACATTAAAAAAATCTGTGGAAATGTAGAGAAATGTAGTCCTCTGGCCTTGAACGCCATTAAGTATTCAAAATACTCCCCAGAGAGAGCGAGATAATGAGACACTCTGCATTCTTCCCCCTTACACACCTTCGCAAGCTTCTTCCAACCGCTGTAATCTGAACAGGCCATGAGTACAGCGCCTATCATGGCTGCCGGAAAATATCGGCTGTTGACTGCAGTGGTCCCACCACCTTCCCTGACCCTACCCCCTCCTGCAATGTTTTTTTTTCCTGTATTATGTCTATATGGGTCTCCGATCCCTCCATTGCAACCAGACCATTTACCATAGCAGCAAAATGTGCATATAGATAGCTTATGAACATCAAAGAGACATGGGGGTTGGTTTATGTTACTCATAGTGAAATTGGGAACATTTGTAAAAATGGGTCTAAATGGCACTTTTACAGGTCAGCATCAAAGTTTGTGTACAAACTTTAGCCATCTGTTTAGCCTTCTATTGTCCCATTTATATACAACGTTTGAAGCCCAGGAGCAGCACTAAAAGTTGGTAAACAAATTCCCAGACTTGACATCATCTTTTCTTGGTAAGAACCATGGTTTTTACTGATGAAGAGTATGTTACTAAGATTTATCTCACTGACCAAAGCATGTGTCTGTGCCCAAATGAACAGAAGAGAAAATAATCGTCAAAATAGCTTTAACTTATTTAAACCAAACAGACGCTGCCGTAAAGAGAAAAGGAGACCACCACAAACTCTTCTTTGTCACTGTCTTTGTTTCATGAGCAACAAAACTATTTTACTCAGAACCCTCTGGAGGAGAAATCATTGCTCACTTTTCATGGCCGCCAGACACATAAAAGGTACAGCACTGATCCCCAAGTGTTTTGCTGCTCCATCCGGTCCAGGACAGGATGCTTCATCAGAGTTACACAGCCGTTCTTAAAGCTACACAGGTCCACTAGCCTTTAGTCTGTTTTTGTGGAGCATGTGAGGACTGCAGATGATATAGCAAGCAAAGTTTCTATGCAGCAAGCAAACTTCTTTCACCGGAAACCTATCAATTATAGATGAACAAGGGTTGTACTGTACAATTCAAATGAACTCTATGCGCTGAACACATATCTGTCAAATTTAGGATTTGTATTGGGTTTCAGGGCTCAATGGTATATGTGTTTCTGGGAAACCTGTCTACTCTAAACAGATCGATAAAGAAAAATAAAAGCCTGAGGTTCAATGGCTTGAAAAAACCCAAGTGCCCTGTTCACAGTCAGGTTTTTGAATCACAGTTTTCAAGAAGATAAAACTAAGCCTTTCATCAAAGGACTGTCTACTAGCAGGAAACGGATGGATGCGTGTACGCCTAATGAGCATGTGTAAATTCAGACTGACCTCCAGTATTCAGAGACAAACAGGTCCACTGATGACAATAAATGTGCTCTAGGGAACCTTCCAGCAGAGCATGCGCGGCTGAATGCATGGTTGATCATAATTACAGAGAAATGACCGGTGTGAAAAGAGTGGGAAAGCCTGCATCTGCTTCACTTATGCTACTACAAAAGCCATAGTGGCATTTTCCTTCCATCTCTCCATCTGACTCGTCAGATCTGTTTCATCTGCCAAATTATAGCTCTCTGTTCTTTTGGATAAACATCCTGTTGGAGATTGAAATTTAGCAAAATTGAATTGAGGGACAGGCTGTGAAAAGAACGAGGCTTGTAATCAAGCGTGTTTCATGAGAGCAGATGGAGCTTCCAGCACAGATGACTCTCAATGGGTAAGAGCTGAACCTGCTCCAAACACCATTGAGACACACCGGCCATTGCCATGTGCCCACAATGCATTATGGGATAAATATTAGTTCATGCTGGAGGTGGGCTTGAGGAAACGTGGGGAGAGGAAGTGACAACCGCAACATAACAATTATATTAGCAGGACACCAGTAAGTGATTATTACAGTGTTTTTACTTCCCTAGGGAGTGCAGAGTCAACATCAAACTCAAAATGATCTTTTTTATAATCGTTATATCTTATTATCTGTATTGCTTTGCATTTCACATGGACAGAAACAAAGTTTCTAGAAGTCTGCTGCCTTTTGAGTGTTTTTTTACTACTACAATTTGCTCAAATAAATTACATTTAACACTGGCAATTTTTGTGGCAATTCTTGAATTCATTTTTTAGTATAATCCCAGCTTCTTTTTTTTCATATATTTTTTTATTACATAAAAATAATTCACAAAAACAACATTGTTAATAATAATTAAAAATAAAATAATAATTCAACAAAACAACAAACCTGAAATTGTACAAAAATGTGTTACATTTTATAATCCTTTTACTGCAATTTTTAAGTAAAATTCTGTTACAAAAAATTGGGAATGAAGTTTTTTTTATTTTTTTAAAACAAACATCAAAAGACTTGAGACAAAAAAATTCATAAATCCTCGCAAAAAGCAAAGACAAGGTCAAAACAATGTGAAAATTATAAAAAAAACTTAAACTGTGTACATTGTTCTAAACTCTTCTAAACTGTGTTGTGCATTGTTCAAAGCCCTTTTGCCAGAACTTTGAAAAACATAAGCCATATCATAGGTCTTGTACTTCCAAGGGTTTTCACCACTTGATGGCACTGAATTTGGTTCTAATATTACGAAACTGAAAGACGATTGCACATTTTCTCACATTTTAATTTGAATTATTTTGAAAATTAAACTCTTGTGACAGTTGTTTAAAACCAAATATTTCAAAGCTAAAACAACCTTTTAGAAAACTACACCTTAAAACAAGAAATATTCTTAAGCGTTCTTATTATTGTTTTTATGCCATTGAGGTCAATGTGAACTACTTGCAACAAGTTATAAATTCAGTACATTGATATGCCTGGGTAACCTGACACAATTTGCACCTCAAACTCTCTAGCGACACCACTAGGCCAAGTTTCACTGACAACACAATCATTTTCTCTAGAAAAAAAAAATCTTGTTCTTCTGAATCCCATGCCAGTTCGAATGGGTGATATATATTAATATACAATATGCCAATTACTTGCCATTTGGAATGAATTGAAAAACTCCTCCTAGACTTTATCTAACTTCCATGAAGTTTGTTTCGTACCAGGCTGACTAGTTTTGATCTCTCAAATGGTTTCCAGAATAAACGGCAAACAATCGTAATATAAAACTTGATATTCGTATTGAAAAGTTGACATAACTCCAGAGAACTTTTGAGTTTGCCACAAATATTGGTGTATATTGTTACAACCATGTGCTACGTGCACAGTTTCATCATAGTAATTCCTAGTGGTCAGGAGATATAATAATAACTTTAGTGTCTTGTAGTTTTCTATAAACTTTTTATACATTTGGACCTTCATGACGAGTCGAAACAGCCATTTTACCAATGCTAGTTTGCCAAAAGGATTAACACAGCTTTAGAAAAAATGGCACTCCTCTATGCCCAGATCTATGGAAAGCCTTAAAGCCTCTACACATCGATCCTTTGGATGGCTTTTCAGCAGGGTGCTCATGGTCGAGGGAACATTGATGCAATGACACTCCCTGCCTGAAGATGGTGTTTGCGTAACAACAGATGCACTTCACACCACAGTAGGAAATTGAAAAGAAGAAGGCGACAATCATAGATGTTGAGCGGTTTACAATGTTGGTGGCTGATCACAGAGACAAAAATGCGGAGAAAAGAGAGGATAAAGTCTAAAATTTTTCTGTGAATTCATTTAAATTCTCTCTGGTTCTCTTTTGGCCTTTGTTCTTATGTCTTCCGAGGGCGGCTTAGCCTTGCAGCACTGCCTGCAGTTATATTATTATAAAAAAGATGACTTCCATCGAAATTCAAGATGGAAGTGTTCAATAATCATCATTCATGCTCATTATCACACTCCTCAAGATTATAAGCTTCCGGCAGAACAATGAAGGAACCAACAAAAAGAAAAGATGCTGAATCTGCAAAAGGAAGACAGAGATTTCACAGGAAACATATGGATGTGTATTAAATGCACCTATGTAGAGACTTTTGTTGAAAACATTTAATTAAACTAACTAACAAACATTTAATTCAATTAAACGTCCTATTTCTGACATTTTTTAAAGTTAGGAAACAATCATTTTTTGAAGGTTTTGTGTATGCTTTGTTCCCTCTTGCTCTCATTGTCTCCCTGCCGACCATCTTTCACTCTACACCTAATTATTTCTCTCATCTTTCTTATTGTGCAGCAGTGGAAATTCAAGGCTGTTTTCGCAGTGCACTGATAGTACTGGATATTAGGGTTCACCCAGTGCTTTAATCGAACAAGAATAAATTGTGGTACTCTCTTTCATGGTAGTTGTAACATAAAATGCAGAGATTTCTAGATGTAAACACAGCTCAGTAAAAAGAGGTGCTCCTCGTGCTATGCATCATAATGCAATTTAACCCTTAGAAGTTACTCCTTGTCCCAATCACAGCATATGTTTTACATTAAGTAGGAATGATGTAACCCAGCTATTGTTTAATTATGATTTTAAATATAATGATTAGGCTTTAAAAGGATTATATTAGTTTTGATATTTTTGGTTTTAGACAAACATTAAAAGAGTTATGACACATAATTTCCAAGGTACTTCAAATTAAAATGTGAGAAAGTGTGCAATCGTCTTTTAGTTTCATTTTCAGACCCTAAATTGGTGCCATCAGTGCTATCTACTGGTGAAAAGAAGGGATGACCCTTGGAACTACAAGACCTGTTAAATGGCACATAAGTCCGGGACAAAACAAAGCACAATGGAACAAAAAGTGCTTAGGAAAGTGTATAAGGTTTGGGAGAGGTTAACCTAGTTTTCTATTTATTCCATTTCTACATAGTTTTGACCTCGCTCCATAAAAACATTTGTTAATTTTTGTTGTTTGTTAATTTTTTTGCTGTACAAAAATGACAAAACTCTGAATTGTATTTTTTGTACAATTTCAGGATTGTTGTGGAGTTGAAAAAAATGATGGCAAGCATTGCCACAAAAATGGTTATAAAGATAATTTATTGAAGAAGATGTTAAAGAAATAAAAAGCGCTCTGGTAAAAAGAGAGGAAGTTCAGGTTAAATCTCCTATATAAATAAATTGACTCATATATGCATGTTTGTGCATGAGTGTGCCAGTACATTCTCAGTGCTCCAAGAAGAGGCAGTACTCTAAAGAGAAGAGGTGGTATTGAATACAGGTGCATACCGGCCCACTTGAGGCACTGGGGTCACCATTGTTTGCTTTACGGAACACCATTTTGGTTCTTGGCAGGTTTCAAGGTGCTTCATAGCACTTTTTCACGTTAAAGAGCCCCTCAAGCTCTTTTTGGTTCTTCAGTGGTTGTGGTTTTTGAGGTACTGTTATAGCTCTTTGTTAACGTCAGGAAATTGTTAAGGTTCTTTTAAGAATTTTTGGTTCTAAAGTAGTTCTTTGTTGTTTTTGAAGTGCTATTTTTTCATGACAAAGTTTATTTATGTCATACATTTAATGCTTGGTTCTAAATAGCACTTTTCAACATAAGTGTTAAATGGCACCAAAAAGGTTGCCCAATGATTACAGCCAAAGAACCAGATTTGGTTCAACATAGAACCTTTTTTTAGAGTGTAGTGTACAGGCATACTATATGACACTAGACTAAGAAAAATATCTGCTGTTAAGAAAGTAAAATAATGAATATTTTAGTATTTTTTAATAACTAACAAATAGTATTTCTGCAACAATCAGACAGAGTTCCAACTGGCTGCTGCAAATTATGCTTGAAGAAGTAGAAGAAAAAGCCACTTACCTTTTTATATCTGGGAACCGGAAGCTAGACGTATCATCACAACAGTTTAGAGCATGCAGGCAAGCCATGCAGAGAGACAAGTGTGCATGCAAAAGAAAGAAGGTGGAAGAAAGAGCAGAAAATCACAGTGACATAAAATAAAGCCAAGTTTGAATAAGGAGTGTACATGAAGCAAGATATAAAAGAACAACAAAGAGTGGCAGGGTGGGAAAAATGGTGGATTGAAGCACGAGTTCAAAATGAATATTGCTTAAATGTTGTCTTATAAAAACATCTTCTAGTGTCTGGCTGTCATTACAAGTCAATACAACCCTCAATTTAGCCATCAAGAAGTGGCTGCTCAGAGAACCAAAAACCAGACGACCCCCTCCCCCCACATCTTCAGTTATAAAGCTCTAATTAACGGGCATCATTTACATGTACTCAACTCAGACGGAAAAGTTTCAGACAAACTAATACAACATTTTGGAACCGTGAACTGGCTCATCATTCACACGGCCAGACCACAGGCAAAACAAATAATGAGAAGGGATTAAAAATGTAGCATGTTAATTTGCTGCCGGGGGGTTTAATTAAGTATTCATGTATCTAGTTTACCGCTTCAGGTCTGTTCAAGCAGCATGTGTCACACCAGCCTCATGTTCCTTAAGAGAACCTTCAGAATACAAGCCATCCCAAGAGATTACAAGAATAAAAAAAAGAGTCAAATAAAAAAAAAAAAAAACAAGAGATAAGATCCATTTTGATCTAAATGTATTTCAAACAATTTAAATCTAACTGTGTCAGCGAGTCATACCTCGAAGCTCATTTTTACAAATTATTTTGCTAATATACATAAATAACGAGTTACACTATTAGGAGAATTTATGCACACTATAAAGAGAAAACATTGAATTTTATTGAACAAACCTAATTATAACAGTATTTTTTTTTTTTACAAAATTAATACATGTACCGTTCCAAATAATCACCTACAGTAAGGCTGTAAATAACCAAAATTTTTTATGTCTTGTTTTTGCTGCATTTTCATTCAAATTATGCTCTGAATCAGCCAACAATCAGATGTTTTTGTGAAATATCTAATGTTTTCATACCTCATTTTTAGCATTGAACGATTTAACACTTTTCAGCATCAGAGAGAAATTTTTTTCCTGCATACTGGTTGAAAATGGTGTTCTGCTTAATTATGCGGAACATCTACCATTAGTAGTTTGGGCTCTAATAATCTAATAAACACAGGTATTTTAACGGACATGAATGATTTGAACTGAAAAACAAGTTTCATTAAAACATATTTAATATTTGTGACACCAAAATATAATTAGCATCATAATTTATGCGTGAATAAAGAAGCCTTCCGGGACATAAACATTTGACACAATCTCCAAAGAATGAATCCATGTACATATGTAATAAATGTATCTTATCTTACACATAGTAATCCTTTTAACACATTCCCCAGGGTCTATCACCCTATGAAAAGATCAAAACAGAGCAAAAGCAAGCCAAAAACAGCTGGTACCAGATGCTAGCTAACTGTGCTAATATAAATGTCAGCTTTGTTCAACTGCATTCATTCAAACAGCGACAAAAAACTCAAAGATATTCTCATGCAGCCAAGAAAAAATAAATAAATAAAAACCTCCAGGATTCCTGAGGTAATGACCACATTTACACATGATATAATACAAAACGATCGCCAGAGGCAGCCTGCTTGCAGACTAAAAAACCTGGAACTTGTAGTGTTAAAATTAGTTCTTATTATTGTTTTGTCTCCTCTAATGTTGATATAGACAGCACCAATAGGAATTTTCATTTTTCCAGATTGGGCAGATAGAACAATAAAAAAAGTATTTAGATTTTTATTTGAAAATGGCTGTTTTTGGAGTCTCAGTGACACACCACACTTTATTTAACCCCATGATCGCCAGCTCTCCAATTTCTCAGTCATTTACAGTTATACATTTGGCAGACGCTTTTATCCAAAGCAACTTACATTTCAATGAATGAACACATTTTTTCATCTGTTAAGATGATAGCAGGAGTCACTTATTAATCAACAAAGACCACAAACTCATTCTTTTGTTTGTTTGTTTAGTTATTCATTGTCTTTACCAACTTCTTTCTTTTCAGGGTCATGGGTTTCTGCGCATCTCCAAAGAACTTTGGATGAATAGTAAACAGGTCACCAGTCCGAATCCCCAGAGAAAACCCGTGCAAGCACAGTGAAGATGCAATCTCCTCTCTGGAAGGCCATCACCTATCCTCAAACCAGCGACCTGCCTCCTGACAAACTCAACTACCATATGAATCTGCTTCTGAAAATAGCTCCAAGAACTAACTGAACCTTCAGTAATATTCCTGAACATAGCATGTACCTCACTTGGATCTATTGCCTTTGGCAAATTCTATAGCCAATGAAGTCTAGAGCAGGGTCATAACATGTGAATGCAAAGTAAAAACCACCAAGCTGCAACCACAACACATGCTTGTGACTATAAAAATGCTATTGTTACGTTTATTTTCTGCTTTAATTTAAGGACAGAAATGTTACAGATGGACTTAAATTAAAAGAGAGAGAAAAACCTAATTTGAAGGATATGTATATGTGGGTGGTATTGACCCTTTATATTCCCAAAAGCGTTTGTGCTTCCCTTTTTGAATTCCACTGACGACTTTTTCTATGGAATGTTTGCGCTTTTAGGAACCCATAACATCAATTGCATCAGATAAACTCTTGCATTCAAGAGAGTTATCTTATTTTAATTGTTAACAGTGAAAGACAATTAAATGAACTTCTGCTCTTTTCAAACTGCTGCCGAAAGCACAGTGAATTCAGATTCTGCCAAATTTCACATTCTGTCTTTCTTTTAAGTGCACTCATTAACATATGAAAAAATATGTACATGAGGAAAAAGACAGTGTGGGGTGTTCTGCTTTTCAATGTGTGCTCATTTCCACGTTGATTGGGATGTACAAACAGAATCTGCAGGGTGGTGTAGAACATTTTTATAAAAAAAAAAATATAGATGGTTTTAACTGCAAAATGGAAGGTAGAGAGTGTTCCACACAGTTTTGTTCAAATGCATCTCGTGACGTGGGCACAGGTTGGTGACCTCCTCTCGCTCCAGAGTCAATGAGCCTCAAACTTCGTCCTCCATCAGAGAGAGGCCTCCTGCAGGGCTCCTGACCCCTGTACATCTGCAGCTAATAAGCATGACCCTTTGATAGAGAAAGAGCACATCCCTCACACACAGCTTTAATTGAGAAACAGCTGATGAAGAGATGCTGCCCAAGCACTGGGAAAAACGATGGTGGTGGTGGTGGTAGAAATGTGCAATTGAATTGGGGTCAGTGAAGAGAAGGAGGCTTTCTTTAACGGAGGCTGTGGTTTGAATAGGGTTGTGCCGCACGTTTAGGCAGGAGCAGAGGTGTCCTTGTGCGAGACACAATTTGAGCAATATGTGCTCTGAAATAGGTCTTCTTGGAAGGCACCTTAAGGAGGGCAGAATGAATGAAGGAATGAATGGTTGCATTCCTCTCACGTGTGTGCGCATGTGTGTGTGTGTGTGTGCGTGTGTCAGCCAGGAAGGACGAATGGCCTGGCACTTAGGAAACTGAAATATTATTCCGTTAAATTACAACTGATGCCTACATGTAGATGATAAATGTTTTCTATGAGGCTATAAATGAGGCTTCTGTCCTCAAATCTGATTGGTTAAGAGATGAGCACAATGTGGAGGGTGAAATTAGAGTTAGTTTTCCTATTAACTATGTAACAGGTGTATCATGATTTACATTGCTGCCAGCCTATAGACACTGTGTTCCAGATTATTAAGCAAATGCTATTTCCGTGTCTCGAAGAGTCGATCTTTTCACCTCAACTCATTGACGGCATTGTGTCGAGGCTGTTTAGATCACTGATCTCAGACACCTGTGATAAGTAGATGATCCCAAATAAATGACACTATAAAAGGTGGGTATTCCACATTATTAAGCAGAGCACCAGTTTCAATCTGGTAAATGTCTTAGGTGAGGTATAAAAACATTAGATATTACACAAAAACGTAAGCGTGATAAAAAAACACAAGGAAGATTTCTTCCAGATTCATGCATCAGATTAAGACACCACAATGTGGAGTTTCTGCTTGACAACTTCCTGCCCTGGTACAGATGGAACAACTACGTTTCCTGTAGTAAAGTCATCTTAAAGCATGGCCACGCACCATCACTTGCTGCAAAAAATATGGGAATAAAAGGAGAGAAATTCATGAAAGCCACCTCCATTCTCCCCGACCTCAATCCTATTGAGAACCTTGGCGCATACTCAATAAAAAGATCCATGACAGTAAGAGGCAGTTTACATCCAAATGCAGGCAGAAACTGTACAAACTCAACCAATGCGAGACTCGTGAAGCTGCTTTCAAATAAGGGTTTTAAATTAAGATTTAAAATGTTGTTACGGATATTATTTAATTGGCTTTTGATTTTTGCAAATATATGGTGCAAATAATTTCAATGGAACAGTTTAATTTTGAAGAAAAACGTTATATTTAGGAGATTCGTTCAATAAAATCAGAAGCATACTCGTAATAGTTTATAACGTTGTGCAGAATTGTGCTCACTGTTGTTTATTTCAATTATTTACATAAATAAGAAATATAAATGCTGTGTAAATGCTGCAACAAATGGCATCTGAGAGAGGAAAACATTTCTTTTTCACTGTGGGAATGAGATGACACTTTAAAGATGTAATCTTTTAGCCACATTACTGCGTTTAGCATTGAATACCATGCAGTCAATCATTCTGGATTACGACTAAAGGTCAACAGATGTGTGTTTCCTGGCACATATTTCATCACAACATCAATGTTACACAACATAACCGTCATATCCACAGGCTGCGTGTTAGATTCGATCTCTAACGTCACAGCCGTATGATGTCAGCGGAGTAATCTCCATATAAATGTTAGCAGGCAGAATCCTGGTAGTGCAAAATGTTTCTGTATGATGTTCTGCTTTGATTACAAACAGCCCATTATCAGTATTTGTGGAAGTGTAAAGCCCTGTAATCCCTCATGTGCAGTGACGGCGCATGACTCTGGTTCGGCGCTTATCAGTGAGTGCCAACACATTCACCCCGACACCCCATCTCGCCTCATTTGTACCACACGCAGCCTTCTCCATACCAATAAAAAGGGATACCATCAGGTTTTTCTAACAAATCATTCCAGGGGAAGCTTTCAGGAAACAGACACATTGCTTTAAGATTTGCAGCAGTGCTGTGCATGGTTCTGATCCTGGTTTAAGTTCAAATCAACACTGTGGAAATAAATTTGAACAACATTATGCAACTCCAAGTCAGTCCCACTTCTGTGAAATCAAACTGCCCACTTAGGAAGCAGCATTGAGTAGCCATGTTTCTATCCAAAGATGCAAATTAAAATTGGCACAAACTGGAATATCGCAAAGATTATCCAACGAGTCCAAGAGAACAACATTGTCACTTCCTGATAAACTGGTGCCAAATATCAAAAGAAAAAGGGAAGTTAGAAGCATCGTAGACACGTAGACAAAACGCATGCTGTGCAGCCTTGTGTCATCTTGCTTTTGGATGCGGGAGACTGCTCTTTGGGAACAAACCACGTTGGTTTAGGAATTTTAGAATGACCAAAAACAAGATTTCAGATGTTGTACAATGAAATTGGTCTGTTGGTTAAGCCATTAATGCCGCCCCATTGTGCCCCAGTTCCAACAGAAAAAAACACATTACCATTGAATTGCGATTTATTCGATAAATGTGTTTCCATCATAGTTTATTTTTCTCATCTGATAAAACGTTTATTCTACTCAGTTCAGAATCCTATTTCATGTAGATTTTCAAAATGTATGTGCATCTTGGTGTTCCCATCCAGGGGATTTTTATGCGTTATTACAAAATGCGCATAACAAGTAATGGTAATGCAGCTTTTGACAATCAATTTTGCATTCTGTTGTGCAAGTGACAGACGGGTAGAAGTTAAATGCAATTAGCAACAGACAACAGGAAACAACAGACCACTTCTCAGTTACTTTGTTCTGGCTGCTGATTTGGTCACTTTGACTGCTGGCGGTGCCTACACTGTTTTGGTAGCATGAGAAGGAGTCTACAATCCAGTCAGTGCAGCTCATCCAGTATGCACATCAGTGCAAGCATCCAATGGCATTTGTAGAGTTGTCCTGGTTTAAATGGGAATATTTGAATGGGTTTGTTTATCAAATGTGATAAACACCATTAAAAAAAAAAAAACCGAGTTAGTGCCAAATCTGAAGTGTATTGTGTTCACATTTGAAAAGCCCATAATCAATTTAACAAAAACACAATACTTTTTGTGTAATAGAGTCTGGGTTTCTCTGTTGTTTTTCCAAACAGATGTGATGAAGCACAAAGAAGTTAAGGCGCTGAGGAGGTGGAAAAATGCTTTATAATGGAAAAAAGTTTTATAATCATTCCATGAAGACGGAACAGTTTCATGTCTTTTTCAGTCAATAAAGTCCAGCAGAGACAAACCAAAAAGGAGAGACTGCAGGACACAGATCGACTCGATCGGGCAGAGGATTACTCTGCGGTTCGAAGCAGTAAGTCCAATATCTGCGTATGGATTCTGTCAATGTTTTCCCGATCTATTGTAGAACAAGCCACTTGATTCAATATCAATGTTTATTATTGTATTTTGAACCATTTCTTTTAAAAATAAGGATTTCAATTATTAGATTATACGGATTTGAAGCGGTTTTTTTTTTTTTTTTAAATAGGGCGATGGAATTTTGGGGAAATAATACTTTAAATATTAAATTCAGGATTTGAAATTTCTGTATGGCTGAGATACTTCATGAAAGTTTTGGTTTTCCTTAAACCACTTTTGTGCCACAGAAAGACGTTTACTCAAATTCATCAAAATGGAGTTACAGCGTTTGGGAAAAAAACTTAGTAGAGATTAATGGATCCTTGATCTGTGGTAACAATTATATTCTAATTAACAACTGGAAAAGTGGTAAAGGTGGAACACGTAGCTATTCTAGAACTGTACAAGAAAGTATGATCATATCTGTTTGTCCCATTAATGGCAACTTTTACTTGAAAACGTTTTGCCCAGTCCATCTCTGTGTGACCTTCAAAGCATGGTATGATCATACGATAGACCGGGATCTATCTTTAGTTGATCTGTTCTCCACTCCATTCCCAACTTAAGAAACCAGCAGGATTCGTAATCATAGGATTGCACAGACTGACACCACGACGGCGATATGATTAATTGTCCAGCACTAGATCAGCCCTCTCTTTATACTTTCCAAACATGTGTGCTGTGAGTGACTGCTGGCAGAGTGATGGCTGGCATGGCTGAAACAGGTTCCTCAGAGGTTCAGCGGGAGGCTGATTGACGGCTCAGCTCAAGGGTTCTACACTGGCATCTGTTTCCTCAGCTCCTTATAATGGAGCAGCATGGGATCTGTCAGTGAACCGTGTTATCAGATGGATTTACTAAATAAAACCACTTTTCATTTTACATGACTCATAGCTACAAAAACAAATCTAATTGTTCTTTTTCTTGGCTTAAACACACCATTTTTAGACAGATTTATTATGTTATGTCCTATTATAAATATGTTGCAAACACAAATAATCCTCAAGCCCAGTTTCCTACTGGACTCCAGTGAATCATGCCATTTGTAAAAGTGAAGTAGAGTCAATTAGACAAACAAGGCTGATCAGATTGGACCAGGAATTTGAGGGAGCCTCTGCCAGCTTTGTGCAATATGTGCAAGGCATTGTGTGAATGGGCCGTGGGTGGTGAGCGGGTGAGCCGTCTGTGGCTAAGCCTGTGAAAACTAAACACAGAGCGACAATTAATAGCCATCCTGACAGCATGATCACAATGGTTGATGCTCCATAACATTTCCATTATTAACTCGTTTATTTGAGTAATTTAGGTCCTGAAAAGGTGTTAAATGAAGGCTTGTCTTGTAATAGTTTTTATTTAGTGAATAAAACACTGAAGAACAACAAAAAGGAAATACATTGAGATACATTTTGAATTTTAAGTGAGTTGGAAAATAAAAGAATTGAAAACGTTATTGGGTTTTAGAAAAAAAGCCAAATCTGGACAGCAGCTCTGTTCCCTGGCTTTACACTCTTTAATAAAGACAGAGCTAAAAAAAAACAAATATATGTAACAGTTCAGAATGGGTCGATGCAGAGTGGGTGCAAAGGTGATTCATGGCTTTCCCTATGATGAAGTCAGAGCTGAACTTGAACCTATGGATTCGAACCAAGTATTTTTCTCGAAAAAGCTATGAGAACTGGAGAATGGTGGACCTGGGCAAAGAAAATCAATGCAGTTTGTCTGGCCATGCAGGACTCCTTCAGTGCAGGTATGTTTTGAAGCCCTAATCTTTCGATATTTGTAACCGAAAAAACCACGACACATCCGCACCCCAACATATTCTGCATAACAGTAAGCAGACATTAAAAAAAAAGATTTCAGGCAGATGAGACTTGAAACAAGCGGGGCTCATGGCACTCTGAATGTTACAACTGCTTGCCATAGCCCTTTGGGGTGTCCACTATGTCCTACATTACTCCTTGCTCCTGTGTCTTTCCTTGTCTTTTACTTGTCAGTATCTGCCCCCCGGGGTTCTCTGTTTCGTATTTGTTGTCAGTACAGCAGCATGTATTCCATTATAATCCATGTTTAAACCTTTCTAGCGATTTACAGTTTACTCCCAATGAATGTTTTATTTTGTACTCTGAGCTCTATGAATTTGAGTTCTCAGTCTATATGCGGTGTGTTTTGGACCATTGTCTTGCTGAGACACCCATTCACAGCCAATCCGATGGGTTTTCACCCAGGATTTTGAAGTCTTTTGATCTTAATACATATATCCGTCCAGGATTCCTTTCCTTCTGTGTATTTTCATTCCTATACCCTACTTGAATGGTGTTTGTGGGAAACTGGCACCATTACTCATCAACCATGTCTTTATACTGAACAGCTCAATTTTGGTTCTCACTCCAACCCCCTGCACACCCATGTACTACACTTTTTTCTTCTTGTTGAATACAGTTGAATGAATTTGGTGTGATGTAATATGTTATGTTGCAAAGATAAAGTAATTAAAAAAATGGTAAAATATTTGTAAAGTTTCAGCTTGAAACAGAGAAAAGACCATGTGGCCAGAGTGACCTTCAGCCTGATGATTAGCATACCAGCGATACTGGCTACACTCTAAAAGCATTGCAGGCGTTCCTCGAGATGTGTGTTGGATGACATTGAAAGCAACTTCTAAGGATTTCTTGAAGTGAACGTGAGGGGATGGCGCATGTGCTGCCTCTCAATGGAGCGCCAGTCAGAGATCAATAGCTTCACGTTAAAATACCGTTATCTGCTCAGACTTTCAAGTCCAGGTTTTAAACGTGCCGTAACAGCTGGATTTCTCCACAGATGTAAGGTATAACTGGGCATTAGCCGATATTTGATTAGACTGTAAATTATTCAACTTGGACACCAGGAAGCAGAGGTCAGGCAATTCCTACAAAGTGAAAGCTAAATAAATAAAATCATTTCTGCAGGGACACCTTCAGTTTAGAGTTTGTCCTCTTTTCATCAGAGAGTTTTGGTTGAGTGACTGCTTCATAATTCAAAAGCTTTCCTTATCTGCATATTGTTTATAAGGGATAGTTCAATATAGGACATGAGAAATTAAATATTAACAGTGTGGAGTGTGCTGGAAGACTGTGTGATGCTGGAGTTGTGCTGGAAGCTGCCTTCAGAGACGGTCCAACAGAAAGCAGATCAAAGCAGCAGAGGTCACTAGGAGGACTGTGGAAAGCTCATCTTTCATCAAACAAACGCAGAGAGCTGTGTGACGACGCCTTTTTGCTTCCGTCAACTTTTAGAGAATGCAAACAAAGAGTCTTTAGACACACATCTCACCGGTTCAGACTGGCCACCAACTAAATACAATGGTGCACAAACATGATTCTGATGTCCGTTAAAGAGGCTCCCCTTCTGTGTTTGTTTATGTTGAATTTGATTCAATTTAATCGACGTAAGGTCTCTACACACCGATCCGAAGTGAGATTCAAACAAATCTTTGGATGGCTTCTCAGCACAGGTGCTCTTCCTGTGGGTCGAGGAAATATTGCAATGACACTCCCTGCCTAAAGATGGCGTTTTACCATCGACTCCCAAATCCAAGGCAATAACGAGTCATAAATTCTCTCTTTTATGCACATTTTTGATCAGCCACCTATATATATATATATATATATATATATATATATATATATTAGGGGTGTAACGGTACGCTAAAATCGTATTCGGTTCGGTACAGTGTCTTGAAGAGCTCGGTTCGGTTAATTCGGTTCGGTACAAAACAATAAGAGCTTACATAATCTTTATTTTGAAAAGCTGCCAATACACAATAGAATTCTTGCATAAAATAAATAAAAGTGACACAGTTGGGTGATATTTTAAATAAATTGCACTCTTTATAAAGAAAAACACATTTTATTAAATAAAAAAATGAAATACTGCAACTAGTTAGGACCTGAAAACTTTTAACACTAGCAACAGCTTCAGCTTGTATATAAACAAAACTAACTATTCAAGTTTTAGGCTAAAAAGATTAACCTATTTTTACATTTTCTGAAGAGAGCACAGATCTGGTTGCAGTGACAATATCTCCAGCAGTAAAAAATGTTAGATGTGTTGCCTGCCACAAACCCGATCTCCGTGGAACAATGTCGGCATACAACTTTAAATTTATCCACTCGTCTATCCTCGTTATGTATTTTAACAGAGAAGCCAAAGGCGATTTTCCGCACGGACGCTATTGAGTGTCGCACAGTACAGCTGCACGTCCCTCAATAGCGTCCGTGCGGAAACTCGCCTAGGAACATGGTTCCGCTGCGCTTAATATCGCGCTAATAATACATTTATATTATTTAATACAAATACCGAATACCCAAACGGTACGCAAGTGTCCCGAACCGAACAGGCAGTACCGAAACGGTTCAATACATACCGTGCGGAACCGCTACACCCCTAATATATATATATATATATATATATATATATATATATATATATATATATATATATATATATATATATATATATATATATGTATAAACTGCTCGACATCCGTGATTTTTTTTGCTTTGTGTTCTTTGATTACTTCTCTCTTGTTGTTTTCTTCTTTTCTTGTTTCCTGTGTGAAGGCACTATGACAATGTGAGATGAGCAGCTCTATTACGTCCTACTCACGTCATCAAAAGAGCCAGCTTTCATTGGTCATTGTCTTTGCGAGAGATGTTGTCCTCATCAATGTTGAATGTTGTATTTCCTGTGGCCACCTGGTGGCGCTACAACCATGAGAGTTCATTGTAGATGTGTTCAGACATGGACTGTTAACATAGTTGGGACCGATCATCAGATATTGTATGGCTGAGTAATAACAACTTACTCTTTATGTCGAATTGTCAACTTTTGGCGGCAGATGTGCGGGCAAAGTTTAACAAGTCAAAACAACTTAACATCCCATAATACCTTAAGACACATGTGTCAAACTCAAGACCCGCGGGCCAGATGCAGCCCGCCATGTAATCTAAAAAGCCGCAGCTTCACTCACGCATTTGAGTGATCTCTCACGTCACACCTCCGATTTCTCACGCTAAAATAAATTTCAAGATGTGAATGGGGCACAGCTAAAAGTTTATCTTTGATACGTTTCTGGAGCCTGATGATGAAAGATGATGATCGATATGCCTCATCTTCAGTCTGTGAGGTTTTATTTCTTATTTTCGCTAAACAAATGACAAAGTCATTTGTGGGTCATCGACAAAAATTGAAAGGATTTAAATTAGAACATCAGGCATACAATTGGCATACAACAGGCATACAATCTATGCAACTGAATTGTCACTTGAATAAGTTATAAATAATGAGTTATGTAACATTAAGGAGTAGTTACATTTATTTTACATTACATTCAATAACATTGTTTTACATTTAAACATCTTTGAGTACAGCCATAATGCTACTAAAATTCCACTATAGTTCCACTAGGTGGTGCATAACTACGTGAGTACAACAAGTACGGCATGAGCAAAAGTTTTTTTTTTTTGCGATTTTTAGAGGTTTTTGCAAAATAGCCCCCTCCTGACAATTTGGAAATGGGATTCATATTACTTATATTTAAGTCTTGATGTCCTACATATGAGTGCCAAATTTTATTTGTGACAAACATTTTATAACGCAACATAAGCTGAAAGATATTTTGTGGCGCCATTTTGCTATCCAAATGTAAACCTGTTCTGACGTGTGTGGGAAATTCTGTGAATTTTCGAGCACATTTAGCCCTCAAATATGTACCGAAAGCTGCGTAACAGTTTTGCTCTGAGCAACTACAAAAGGGTTCTAAGAACCTTCGGTGCCTGAGCCCTAACAAACTGATTTAATCCTCTAAACCCAAGGAAGATTCAAAGGAAGATCTTGGTTATGGAAGATGCCTTCACTTTCAGGACATTCTGAGTGAATCTGAGTGAATTCACTGTTCCACTTCAGCTCTCAGGGAATTTGCAAATCTTTCCATATGAAGAGCTTAAAGGCTACAGATATTGCTCACTGAAAAAAACACATTCTCAAGCTGGAAACACTGGTCGTTAAACCACACATAACGGTAAAAGTACAACATTATTCTACCCGTCTAACACCATAATAATGTTCAATATTTGATTATACACCAACAAAAATCTATAGTCATTTTCCACAAATTGATAGCATCTCAGGGATGTAGTATGATTCTACAGAAGACAAGACTGCTGAGCGGTGTCTAACCCCGGTTTACAGCCTTCATCCAGCCACCTGTTATTCTTCAACTACCAGGTGGCCAGCAACATTTCTCTTTGACGTGGCCACAATCCAGAAAAGTGGTCTGCTTGCCATATTCACCGTATGCACTGTGTGCTCTGCCAGACAAATCATGTAACAGAGATATTTTCTCAAGACAGGAGCAAAAAGCAATTGCAATATCGAGACCACAAATGCTGCGACACCATCTATAAATCTAAGGGTCATTTCTGCTTCATTTCTTTTGCATTTAAACCACATCATGATCATAATGATAACAGAAAGTTGTAGTGATTTTTATTAATTAGCCGCGAAAATTAACGAATCACTACCCATGAAAATATTGATATTTTATAAAGTTCCTTTTATTATTATGTCAAAATGGAGTATAGATCCTCACGATCTTTCATTTTATGCTACTGGTAAAATCTAGTGATCTGTAGCTATGTAAAAACGCCATTTTTAGCGCTAAATAATGGCTGAATAGATTAAAAAAAACAGTAATACACTACTATTCATTTTAGGGAGGGATGGGCAATGTGCTTATATTTACAGTAACTGTTCCTACAATCGAAAAAGCCTCTAAAAGAGGAAGGACGCACCGCTAGCTCCAAACTCTTCAGATTCACTGCCTCAGTTTAAAACACAATTCCAAACACATCCCCTTAAAATAATAAACTTTATTCTATTCTTTCAAACCACGCTGTCCTCCATTTATTTATCGTGACACCACTTTATTTTGTCCACTTAACATTTTTCTTATTATATTTAATTATATTATATCTAGGTTGTCTAAGCTATGGTGCCCCCAAAATTGCACAAATATCTCATGAGGGCAGGGGATAACAGTGGTTCGCATTCATTGGCTAGTATGATTTTAATTGGCAGCTCGATGAACAGGATGTACAAGTATTTATGGGTAATTCGATGATTTTTAGGTTCATAATTATGAGTTATTTGTCGTTTTGGAAGAAATATTCAATGCGGAAGCCATGGTAATTCCTGCTCCAGCAAACAAACATAAACAGTCTGTAAAGCTGCACCATGTGCTTTGAGAGGTTGAATAAATTGAAACGGGGTCCAGTGGACTGTAGGCGTCTTGTTCTTATACAGTTACAAAGCAGCAACGCACTGAGTGCGATCAGACGTCTTCGGAGGCTCTCACTTTTCCTGTGTAACAGCAGATTTGAATAGCAGTGTTAAAGTGAGGTGTAAAAACATCGGCGGAAGACAATGAGGCTTCTATTCCTCAGTATATATCTATGCTTGCTAGCAAACGAAGGGCTTTTTCACTGATAAAAGTAAAAACCCACATGAACCACTATTATCCTTGGTTTTCAAGAGCACAGAGAGAGGACTTAATTTATGTGTTTTCCTTTTCACTTTTATACATTATGAGAATGTTAATTCACAATAAATGTAATTATCTTCTAGAGCAGCCCTAATTAGGCTCCTGAGGTTTTGTTGGAGACTATTCTGGCATACACTGGGTAAAGATAGGGACTAAGTGATAGCCCGTCCACTCCAAAAGGGTGAATATTTTCCATTGTATTCAGATCACATTCGTGTTTGGTTAGGCTTTCAATAAGTTTCTATCCTCAGCAATTCTCTGTCAGGGTATTGAATATATTGTTTATGTCATCCACCCACTAGGGGGCAAAATTGTGTAAGCGATGTTAGAGCGCACCATGAGATATGCAATAGAGTTAGACACGAGATAACTGTTCGAATGTGAACAAAACACATGTGACAATAAATCGTGTCCTTGTCATGACTTTCTCTTACACACATTCTCCATCAGGTCATTGTCCTTGTAGTGCTGTCTTTGTAATGCTGTCAATACACTGTTTGATCCACAAAACTGATTATTCGTTTCGCCAGAATGTTTACGAGTTGCCGTAGCCTAGCGATTAAAACACAAATTATAATCACGCCTTATGTGTAAAGGCATTTAGCTAGGGCAGATATAGGTGGCCCCACGACAAGGTCCTCAGAGGAGGAAGAGGTGGAACCGTGTCAAGAAACCAGTTTCCTCAATCCAGTTCATCAGTGAGGGGGAAAACATCCATCCTCGAAATGCACAATAAACACTTTATTGCTGCCCATAAGAGGCTGGATGATATTACGCATTTAATACATATCAAACTTGACCCAGCTTTATGGCTAACATTTTAAATTTATTTTATTTTTGTTATGCATGTCTCATAATTTTAATTTTATTTTAAGTAAATTGTATTTGCCAAAGTAAAGTTTTTATATATTGTGATTTCTACTATGTCACCCCTAAATGTCCTAATTAAATGTTCAACCCATTTTCAATAAATGTGTATTATGTAGAAACTATAGATAATTACGTAAACTGTACATAGTCCAATTTCATAGGTTTGCATCCTCAGACCAACCTCATCCACTACATTTGAAGGGACAATGCATTATCTGCTAAAAGAGCTGCAAAACATCTAAGAGTCTGTTTATCAGTTTAACAGATTAACGAATGCGGTTTGACAAATGCAAACACATTATCTGTGTCATATCACATGCTAAAGCGGTTTGTAGATATGACAGGATTGAAACGGATAAGTGCAGAGAAAACACACATGCAGAGAAAACACTTCTCGGAAACGACAAGATGATCAGTTTTTATCTGTGCCCTTCTTCTGTAAAACGAGATGTTATTAAAGAAGTAGTAGCGGAATAGAAATATTTGGAACAGAAATTCTACCAGTACAACACAACTGTATTTGTAGGGAGCTGTTTGATACAATGACCAGAGCCAGCCTTTTTTGGTGCATTTGTCAGGAAATCATCTGTTCCCTGTTTCATACTCTGTTTTCTTATTTTCACATTAATAACTTTCTATTTTTTTCTGACGTTCATTTAATGTGCTTTTTACTTAATACTTAAGAGACATGCTGCTGAAGGGTCCTTAACTTTAACACTCGCTTCTCATTCAAATAAAAAAAAAGACCACATTTTGGACTATGTTTTAAAATTTGTGATTATAATTTCTGTACGTTCACAATACTGAGAGCTTTTGAGTAAGGTTCTATGTATTGCAGTGGTGTAATACTTCTACAGATTCAAAGCTTTTGAACGATATATAGAGCTCCCGGATTGGACAGATGGTCGGGGAGTGGGGACACGCAGAAGCTCGAACGTCGAAAGCGTTTGTGAATGAAAGGTTCCCAAAAGCGCAGCAAGATGGGGTAAATGAGCTTCCACCCCCCTTTTACAGCGTTTCTTTAGGAGTTTTTTTTGCTGAAATCATGTCCCGTAAGCAAGAAAAGAAGACTATGAACGTAGCTGAAGCTTTGGACAAGATTTTTTCCATATTTCAATTATTGTGCCAAACTGTGCCAAACTGTGCCAACATGGATTACGCCTGAACTTTGTTCAATCAAAACCTTTACAGAATATTAGTTTCTTGTAGTATGGACACCAAACCTGCTACAGATGTCCTTGACATGTAGTGGTTACAATTGATTGTGTTTATTTGCTTCGTTATAAGTAAAATAAGGAGATATTGGAGGAAACATGTGGGTTTTTTTTAGGCGGAGTTCATTTTTTGGCCATTCCAACATCAATTACTCTTACCCAGTGTTCTTGACTGTCAAATTAACTCATCCACACCACTCCCCAAGAACCTATCTTCATTTTGATACCAAGATTTGCAGTTTAGGCCTTGTAAAAGCTGAGAAATGCCTTAAAAAGTAAAAGTATAGGATTTTCGGAAAATAGGCCTCAGGGCTTAAGAGGTTAAGAAGCTTAACTAACAGTAGCATTAATTACTGGGTTACATTTCAAACCGTCGAATAATGTGTTGCTTTGAATGCTATTTATTTTCTTCTTGCCATTTAATGACTAAAATACTAAACTTTACCAAGTCTAAAATGAAAATGAACAATTGAAATATCAAACACAATGCACCCTTGAAATCAAATAAAGTGCAACTTTAATATTTAAACTGCGTTCGAGTCAAAACAAATTAATCAAAGAGGAATTTTAAGTTGTGCTTAGCTCAAAGTTGAGTGGGAAATTTGAGAGAATAGATATTTTCACCACGGTGGCTATTGTGATTGTCGGTCTGGACCAAACCAGTGCTTCTAAAACTCATAGCTGTCTTTCTGCTTTTAGCAGATAGTGGTTTCATTTGGTCAATAAAAAATATGGTGATTAAAAAAATATGGTGCTCCACTGAAAATGCGGGGTTTAGTCTGCAGCTCTGTGTCCGTATGCAGACCGCCGTCCGGCTGTTAGTGACCCCTGCTCTAGACTTTTAAGACTAACTATTAAAAAACTCTTGGTTATAGATCCAGTGATTTTATGAGATTATTGGTGGCTTTAAGTGACAGATGTGGAAAAATGAAGTTGTCCATCTCTCTGTACGCTCCACTAGTCCAATTCTTGTTCCACAGAAGTGCCGCTCCCTATACACAGAATACGCGGAATCTGCGCAGGGCACCAACTGCCAGAGGGGGGCACCGTTATTCCATTTGTTTACAAGAAATGAATGAATAAAAGAAATGGAAATAGTTATCTGCATGTATATCTTATTTAGAAATAGAATTAATTAAATACGAGGCTTCTTTTTGACGCTTCCCTTTGATTGAACGAGCATTCGATCACATGATTACACTCAGCCAATGGGAGCAGCTAAAATTTAATGTGTACAAAGATTGTGCAAATTTTGTTTTAACAAATTATTTAAATATAAACATTAATATAAGTATAAAAGAATACAATCCCAAGATGCTTACAGCAGTGTTAATAAAGTTCATTTTCAGTAGAATCATATATGCATCACTGAAAAAAGAAAGTGAAATGATGTTTGCATTCAACTATTTAAATAAATGAACTGCCTGGTTTTGCTTTTTAGTCTAAGAACTCAATAAGCAAATAAATTTTCAAATAAATTACTAGAGTAAGTACCTTGTATACATTTATCATTATAGTAAGTATTATTGGCCTTGAGCATCCAAAACGTTTTAGTTACACTATCCTAAACTTGGAATTTTTGTGCAAAAGCATCTAGTGAAATTGTGTTGGGCACATTTTGGGGGCACCAAAGTACATTTCTGCTTGGGCACCCATTTGACAGCAGCGACCCTGCATTGCAGTCACCAGCTATAGTTCAGTTTGGTATTAACGATGGACTTTTTCATTCAATCCCTAAAGGATTATTGGTTAATGCTTGTTTTATAAGTGATCAGCTCCAGAAATGGCCCATTATATTGTTATGAGATCCCAATGTAATGCATCCCAATGTAATATCATTTTGTCCTCTATTATAATGTCATTATAGAGCTATTTCATATCTGAATGATGATTCGGTAGATGAACATGGTTTTTCAGGAGTAAATAAACTGCTTCCTGTTACACTGATGCTCTTTCGGAAAGGGAACTTTTCTCAGTATGAACATGATAATATATCTTTAGCAAAGGAAATATGTTCTTAATACATATTTGAGTTTCCATACAGGTGCAGTTCAAAATGCTGGCTGCGAAAAAATATTTAGTAACTAAAAGTGTTGGGCAGTAATGCGTTGCTAATAATATGCTACTGTAAAACATTTCGTGTTGCACTTTGAGTAGAATTCTAAAGCACTTTTAGAATTAAATAACTCAGTTACTGTTACGGTCAGCTATGTACCTCTATTACTGTGTACAGTAAATGCTGGACGTCCATTAAATTAGGAGCTGGACGTCCAGAGTTTATTTCACATGGGTTCATCTTTTACCCTTCGCACTACTACAACATACAGGCGACTTCATGCGTGTTACTATGGCAAGTGTAAACACAAGAATTGGATACGGCTTATTAAAAAAAAAGATTAAAAAAGGGATATAGGCTTCAAACCGTAACTGAGAATCGAGGCCTGCAGTGTAAAAGAGGCCCTAAACATCTTAACGTAATAGCATTTCGGGAATTAGAAGACAGCCATAATTAGTAGCTTGTAGTTTCACGGATAACACATAGCTGGTACTTTATGAATGGACCTTTGGGGAAGGAATGTACCCCCTGATCACCCCCAATGAAATACCTCAGCTACTATCAAGATGCTCTAAAGGACTAAAAAGTGAAATATCTAGATTAACTGATAGGAACTGTCAGAGAGTTGTATTGAGCCTGCATTGTTAAGAGAAAAGACTTAAGTTTCAGTCAAAAATGGGTAAAAGGTGAGATAGGTGTGGAAAGAGACGTCGAATCTGAAATCCTTGACTGCCTATCTAACCCTAGATCACTCAACAGAGTCCATCAACTGGCAGGTCTTAGCAGAACTAAGAGGAACTTTGCTAATCTTGCCCAACTGTTGAGCTACTTTAAGAAGGGAATCAATGGGACATCCTGCCTTTTCACACCAGCCTCAAGTGGCCAGTTGATGAATTACAATTTTCAGTTGGATCCCAAGAGACGGTGGGAGGTTGTCGCTTATGGGTTGTGTCGTTGTTAATGTTGACCAGTTGCTAAGCCAGTCCATTTCCACTGACCATGTCTGCCTGCAATGTTTATGTTGGCTCGTCAAACACTCAAAGGGGGCTCTAGGGTGGGGTCAAAGGTCATTACAATGGTAATTGAGAATTAATGAGAAAGAGCAACGAAAATAGCTTCAAGATGACATCGTAGAGAAATAGGGTTTGGTTATAATAATCATAGAAACATCACATGCCACTCCCTAGCAACCAGACATTTTACCATAGCAACCCATGTCGCATATCTCTATCTTAGCTTAGGAAAATCATAGTGACGTGGGGGTCGATTAATTTCACTCATGTTGACATAAGGAACATTATACTATGCTCTATAGAAGGGGTGTCAAACTCAGTTCCTGGAGGCCCACAGCCCGGCACAGTTTAGCTCCAACCTCAACTACACACACCTGATGAAGCTCGTTAGGTCCTTCAGGCTGTTTGTAAGCTTCAGGTCTGGGTTTCTCTGAGCAGGGTTGGAAGTAAACTCTGCAGGGCTCCGGCCCTCCAGGAACTGAGTTTGACACGTGTGTTCTATAGCAACCAGACTGTTTTCCATAGCAACCAATTCAGCATATCTTTTCAATTTAGCGTAGGAACTTATAGAGACATGGGTTTCATTTATTTTACTGGCATTTACATGGGGAAAATTATTTTTGTCACTGATGCCTCCATAGCAACCAGACTGCTGACCATAACAACCGATTTTTCTCTCAGCTTTGGAAAATCATAGAGGGATGGGGGTTGCTTTATCTTACTTGTGTTAACACGGGGAACATTATATTAGGCCAACACCATATTGTATCCACCCATTCCCTGTGACTGCTTGCATTTGTGCAGTTTTTGTTTATTTGCTTCTATTATCTTTTTTCCTACCAACTTTTATCTAGATGCCACTGTTCTGTCTGTCATGTTTAAGGTGTTTTTTCTTTAGTCTTGGACATGTTAAACATTTTTGTCATGATACAACTACTAAAGTCCTACACTTCCTTGCATGGTTTTGTACTTGAGGCCACAACAGTACAGAGAGTGAAGAGAGGCAGAGAGTGAAAAGCAGCAATAGAAAATGGAAGAAAAGATGGGAGAGATGAAGAAAATGGGGGGGGGGGGTTGCTTATAACACAATTGCTGAAGGGAGAAAGCCATTTTGGACTGAATGCTGAGAGAAAGCAACAGGCGCAGATGGTAACGGAGGTTCGTTGTCAGGGGAAAGCTTTTGACAAGTCAACAGAGAAAGAGCACAGAGAGTCCCCTAGGAGCACAACCACCACTAGACCACTACTACAAAGATGACTATCCCACATTCTGCACTTCACACAACAGTCAGAGGGTCTAGGAAGCCAAGCTTTCAAACGCAGGGCAAAGTAGAGGGAACTTTTAGGTGATGGATTTGGTGCTTACGGTACCTTGGCTTTGTTGATAGTGCAGTGAAGGGCATTGTTCTCCTGATCGTAGAGAAGGCTAAAGTCCAGAGTCCCGAGCGTAGCTGCAAGGAAAACAAACATAAAATAAGACATTAACCAAACTGAGTGCAGCACAAATGCAACAGCGATTAGCAATCTGTTAGAACCAGATCCAGGAACACCAGAGACCATGTTTTCTCGATCTGACGAGCTGTGCTTTGTACTTGATCTGCTGCTATCAGCCTGTACAAGGTTAAACATCTGTGTAGTTAAATTTGATGCATTAACAAAGAACATGACGTGCAGATTTGTCTAATAATAAAAATAACAAATGACAAATCCCTGACATCCAACAGACCGGTTATCTGAGCCCAGAATAAAGAGGATCTCAGTCAGTCTTTATGTGAAATCATTTGAAGTGTGACTCATGAAACATGACAAAATCAAACACATTAACCTTAAGCAATCAGAACACAATGTCAGACAGAAAGAATAGATGGCTCAAGCTGTGTCATATATTTGAAATCCCAAAATAAACAAATGTAAAAACTGCATCTCTCTTGGTCAGAGTTACCTGCAAACTGGAATACGTTATATGAGCCATTCCACCGAATGGGTGCCATTTCTGTCCTTGGGACTTTATATGTATAAATAAACATTAAAATAGCTTTATAAATACATTTTCTTACTAAGCAAAGTGTGTTTCACGCTATTCTTATTGCAAATGGAAGCTATATTATTTAAATATTGATTAAAAGAATCCACATAAAATAACGAAAAATAGTATTTATTACTTGTCTCCAGTCTCTGATTGTACACTTCATCATAAAATATAATGATTAAGATCTTTTAAAAATAACCTTTCTTTTGCATTGATATGTAAATCCAAATATAACGTTTGATCCAAATACGTTTATTTACACAAATATTTATAATTTCATTTTAGCCATGTCCCTAGCTTTTTACTTATTCCTGTTACCTGAGCCAATCCCCCTCCTGAAAAACTGGGGAATTTCCATAATCAGTTTTTCAGCAGGAAGTTGCATCACTTCGATATTTAGGCCTTGGCAAGAGCAACGCCAAGTTCTATCCATTTCCTTTCCTTCTATCAATTGTCCTAAAATGTATTTAATGATTTTGTGATAATATTTTTGAGTATAATAAAAAAAAAAACTATCCTATAACTCAGATTAATCCAGAGATTAGTTTAGAGTAAAAATGCACATGTTTGGTAAATAACTGAATTTGTATAATTTCCTGGTTCTACAATCATGCGCTGGTTCGCATGTATTTGATAATTCTTTGCTAAAAACTCAGTCCTGTTACTTATAAAAAGAATAACAAGAGGGTAAATAACAAAAAAAAATGGCACCCATCTTTCGATTACAAATGTACATTTAAATAACTTACTTTAAATGGACCAATACCTATTTGGAAAACCTAAGTATGCTACTGGCACCCATTTGGTGGAATGGTTCTAATATAACCTGTAGTGCTGAGCCACAAGTGGGCGAATAAAAGGATTATCTAAATCCAATAATTTAATATTTGTTATTAGCATCTTTTACTTTCAAAGCAGCCTTTTACAGCATCAATTTCTCAGTCAGGTGTGTTATCAACCAAACTTTTGCTACTGATCAGAAATGTCACGTGTGAGGAACTGGACAAGGAACAGATTTTGCAAAATTTTGCAAGACACAGGGTCATTATAATGTAAAAATGATCTCGGAGACAAAGATTTCAAAGCAGAGGCTGGGCTTTCAAGAGCTGCTGCTCAAGCTATTTAGAAAAAGCACAGAGAAACGGACAACATTAAGGAATGAAGTTGCAGTGTTGGCCAAGGAAACTTATAGGGCCTCGTCAAGGTTATTACCCTTTGAAAATAGAAGATGTGCAGTGGTGCCATCAGCTCTGAGCTGGCCCAGGTACACACCTCTCTTCATGGAAGAGCTGCAGCCAAACCTCCACATAGGAACAATGTATCACAAAAGCAAACGATTGGCAATGCAGAAAACTACAAGATGCTCGTTTGTTTGTTGAGGCGTTGCAAAAAAGAGGGATACATGGGGGAGGTTCCTTGAACATTTCTGCAAATGGAATTGGAGATTTGGTCAGGCTGTCAGAAATAGAGTTGATACATATCCACCGTGCAATACGGAGGCATTTGATGGGCCAAATTGTTTTCTAAAGTAGGATAGTGGCCCTAAACATGCAGCCAAAACCATTAAGAACTATTTTCAGTGTCTGGAAGAACAAGAAGCATTGGAAGCAATGGCATGAACTCTACAGAGCACTGATCTCAACATTACCGTGTGTCTGGGATTAGATGAAGAGACTTCAGATTTTTAGCCTACAAACAAACACAGCATCCTTTTTGTGTAAAGCAAACTTCAGGGTTCATCTATTTTTTGTCGTGTGGACAGCAAAAACATGGTTTTCAGCGGAATTCCTGTTGGAGTTCTGTTATCGTCACCATGCACTTTGTCTTCTTTGTTTACGAAGGTCAGGTGTAATGGCGGACAAAATGGCGGATCGCTTGCTGCTTACTCTGCTATCGTGTAATATCTCTATCATATTGAGACAGAATATATGAAGACAATAATACGTCAATAAAATTAATTTCATTGTAAAACATAAACAATACCATTAACCGTCCTGCGAGAGAGACAGAGTGATCACATCATCACACTCATCTTTTATACTGCCCCATGGAGGTCAAACATCATTTTATCACAGTGATGTATTATGTATTTGATGTTTTTATCCAAAATTAAGTTTAATATTAAGACCTCTCTCACACGTGCTTACAGCATGTATAGGAGTATGTTTACTTTCTGAGAAAAATTAGTCAGGCTGCAAACATATCCAAGTCATCATTAATGACACGTTTGTTGTTATCTGATGCGGACTTCTGATTGGCAGATATTCCTTCAGTGGTGTAATTGACTGCCACATGCAACATTCTCCTAAAACTGTAATTATTTGTGTGTGAAAATGAACACATTTTTGTTCGTAATCAATGGCCCACAATTCTGGGAGTTTGTTGTAGCTCATAGAAAATGTTGATTCTGAAAGGAAACTGGAGGTTTTCTGACAAAAGTAGCAGGGGAAACTCATTTATGCAAAGCAAATACATGCAGATACCATGACTTCAGGGTTTCTGATGAAGGGGAGGGAGCCTTAAATTGATCAGAGTCAGCCACAGAAGTGAACCTCTTCTGAAAGTAATTGTTATTGAGCAAAGGGTGAAAAGCGGTAGGACGTGGGGGCTGCAAAGATGTCAAGTTTCTGGCAGGATGTGACAATTTTAATATAACAAAATCAACGATATAACGTCATCAAAAACCTTCTGTTACAGGACTTGCTTTTTCCTGATGTAGAGTTGAAAACTTTTGGGATGTCAACGGGAATCCGCTCAGTTCTGGCCACTTTCAGCCAATCACGAGGGGTTTGGGAGAATCAAGGCGACTTTGATGAATTGCGACTCGTTCTGAATGCAGAACGGTTTGTATTGTCTGTTTCTGTTATTGTGTCAGAAGACATAGCTTGGTGTACTTGGGCATTCAGACATGTTTCGATCTGTTCCTGTCTGCTCTCATAAGAACAAAAGCCTCTGAGTCACGGCTGTTGGTAATCACCCACTGTGTGAATGTAGCCGTGGGAGCATACACAGATACCAGGAATAGTGAAGCAGGACGCCAAATAAAAGCCTAGCAAAATAACCCTTCTATTGCCTTTAATTTTTGGCTCTGCTATTATACGTCCATGTCAGCAGAAAAGCAGTGTTACACAACCTCACTCAACCCATAATCACACACTCGTTTCCCCTCCGAAGCACTTCAGTTATGTGCCTTTTCTATCGACGTATTTGGATTGGGAGGGAAGGCCAGACTGTAAAATACAGGCTTTGACAGCGCCCTGTATTTTTGCCCCAAGAGGTTTCAAGTGCACCGAATAAGAAACCTAACCTGCATCAGGGGTGTGCAACTCTGATGATTGTTTGATCATAAAACTGTTTAAGGGTTTGCCCTCAAGACACAATATGAAAGTAATGAGCTTGCCACTGAGCAATTTTCTTTTTCTTTTTTTGTTTTTTTTTTTTTTTTGTTTTGTGGTTCGCATTTAAGAAGAGATGCCACTATTCCTCTGCAGCACAGAGGAAGGAAACAAACCGAGCTGGAATTAGCCAGAAACTAGATCCTACAGTACCTACTCTGTCCTTGATGGTTCTCTTATTTTGGGCAGCATGAATAACTCCAGACTCTTAATAACTTGTGTCTAGGAGAAGGAGAAGGTAATCTAAGGCAGAAAAGATAAAACGGTTAAATTATTTTTGTTGCATTGGCAGCAAAACACAATCAATTTAAGAATGTTGCTAACATAAAGAGAATGATAACATGCAAAACAACATATTGGAATGATAAACCACAAAGGCAGGATAGGGATTCAACTAGACCTTAATTAAACAGATGGTTATTTTTTCGATGAATCATATTTTTAAACACTATGCAATCGCTTGCACAACTAATACAAACATTTAACGATCTATTTCACAGGTCAGAATAAATAAATGTATAATTGTCATGTAAATAAACTAAAATGCTGCATATTTCATGCATTTTTGATCAAGTTGTTCATCCGCTCCTCATTTTCTCTTGATATTTAATATATAGGTAATTATATTCATAATAACTGCTTAACGTGTAGATGTAGTATGCTTTTATATATGTAGTGCTCACAGCTGGACACAGTCTCTTTAAGAAAGTAGTTTCCCCTATAGTTATACTGAGGGTAAGTGGTCCCCCACACTTGAAAAAGATTTCTGTAGCCCATGCTACAAAACTAGCATTAAGTAAATAGTAACATTAAAAAAATACATATATTTTCTATAAAAATTCATCATTTGAATCAGTATAGTTAGAGTGTGCTGAAACTCCAGGTTGAATGTAAGAGCTGTAGCCGTAGCCCAGCACTTCACAGATAATTTCAGCTTCTTTCCATCGTATTTGTTTTTGTGTTTAAACAAATAAAAACATTTCAAACATAGTGTGATCCACTTGCTATTAGTTTACATTCTTAGTTGTTTTGTCAGGGTACTGAGATTTGTAATGCTAATTACTTCATGTAAAACACCATTAATGTATGCTAACAATATTTGAGAAGTTATTGATTAGAGTTAGTGATTAGTTAAACACAAAGTGTATGGTGTTCACGTTTGAAAGCCCATAGTCAGTTTTCAAAAAAAAAAAAAACATAAACCTTGCCGTGTATGGCAGTCCTGGTTTGTTCATGTTTTTACAAACCGTGAAAAAATATGAGGTTGATGGGGGGTTAAGGAGGTGGAAAAATGCTGTTGTCAAAAGTTCTGAATCGTTTATTAATCATTCCAAGAAGACGAAACCAAATCAGGCCATTTTCCAGCTGAAAAAGTCAACGGGAGGTGAAAGGAGAGACTGTGGGATGCGGCTCACTTGATCAGGTTGTACCATTTTATTCCGGAACCAGCCACTTGATTCAATATCGATGTTGTTTGTTATTGTATGTTGAACCAGTTCATTTCAGAAGAAATAAAGATTTAAATTGATTATATGGATTTGTAGCATTTGTAAAAAGGCCATGGACTTTTCGCATTTAGGGGAAAACCTTATTTTTATGTTTGTATGACTTTGAGATGCTTTATGAAAGTTCGTAACAGACAGTTTGGATTTTCCTCAAACCACTTTTGTGCTAAAAAAACAACTATTTTATACCCACATTCATCAAAATAGAGTTAATAAAACCTCTTCATCTGCATACTGTACAGTATGAAAATTTGTTGTCAAAACAAGGTTGAATAAACTGTTATAATGTTGTTGTATAATCAGGCATTTAATATGGTGTCACCTAGCTGCCACAATTTCCCAGGAGCTAAGACAAGTACAAAGTGCACCAACACAAGACCCTAGGGCTCTAAAACAAGATCAGTGGGCTTCTTGAGATCAAAATACACTTATTTCCAGCAAGCGCTTGCCCTTTTCAAAGACCATTAATTTTAACGCTGATCCTGGACAATGTTCTACCCTCCGAAGAAAGATAGTCCTCCAGAAAAGTTAGACCTTTAAACATCACTGCTTTAATACCGGGGAGATTTCATTATCTACTTGTAATTTCAAACCCATAACACAATTTTAATATATTTTGTTATGTTGACAAATGGATCAAATTTAAAGTATAATACGTAAAATGTAATATTATTTTACAAATGTAAAAGTACAAATATTTTTGTACTTTATAAACTCCCAAAGTGTATCAGTTCAATTTATGCAAATTGTAATAAATCAATGAAATGTATGTAATAATCAAAGGACAACAAAACAGTTTAATCGTCACAAATAATTGTCATTGAAGTCTATTTTGATTTACATGTAATCATTCTTCATTTTTTCATAGAAAAAACAGTTCCTGGGGAAAATATATTTTTCTTATATATAACAAAAATGAACAAGTAATATTGATTCCTGAAAATTAATCACAAAGCAGCTGATCTGGTTCCTTTCTCTTCTCTCGTATTACTTTTTCTGAGTCGCGCGTTGCTTGAATTCAAACACATTTAACATCAAAACGACATGCTTCTCCGTCAAAGTTTACACTCCGACGCCAGAGCCGGAAGAGACAAACATGGAAATAGCCATCAGGAAATCTCTTTTCCTGCATTCACTTTATTTTTATCAAACAGGAAATACGTCATTGGTGGAAGTATGACTGTGTGATTAACTCCCGGCTCCTTGATGGAAATCCCGAGCAAATGTTGACAGTTTCTCTGTAATCTTCCTGACAGTCTTCCATCACTGAAATATTTTCTGTTGTAGAATTAAAGGTGGAGATTTTTCTTCTAGAAGTGTGCTCTGATCTTGTTTTAGTGGAGTGTTGTGACGCCATCATTTACAAAAACGTATTTGAAGGAGAAACTGAGTGCTGGGCCACAGACAGATGATCCTAACACATGGACAGGGAATCAGCTCCTGTTCTGCTTAGGAATACTTTTTGGTATCACTAGTTTCTCATCTAGGGAAGAGGAGAAAGCAACTCAAACCCTTGGGGGAGTTGTAGTTAATTCCTGGAACAGAACAACGGTACGATGCAATCATTTACAAGTCAAAATGAAATATTGAAATATTCAATGTGAAATATTTGCCTTTTATACTGTTAATTCGTGTCATTCTCAATGTGTAAGATGGTGGACTTAGAGATAGGTGATGATCCCGAACCACTTTGTTTCAAACTTTGCTTAAGAAATTTTAGACCACATTTCAGATGTGCAAGGAAATGGTTGCGCTGGTTAGTCCATTATAATCACACCCAGTTCCAACAGATTGCCATTGCTTTGTGAACATAATTTTTTAACGTGCAGCTTCCAAAATGTGCATAAAAAACACAGCTTCTGTTTGTCTCCTATATGATTTATTGAAATTAAATTTCTTATCCAATGATTTATAAAGAAAAATCATAAAAATATATAGGTGTGCCAAAACTATTGCGTACCACTGTAAATCTTAAAGCCAAACACAGCGGGCAGAAAGAAATGCCACATAAGGACTTTTTTTGCCATTCAATGTCTGTGGATTAATCAATAACACCCACTGAAACCAGTCCTTACGGTGAAGACACATCCAGCAGGAGCAGGCAGTCT